>LOJH01055391.1:0-11876 GCA_001685095.1 Ellobius talpinus | reverse complement strand
TGTGTTGTTATTTCGGGTGTAAGCTAACCGTGCAGGAGCCAGGTGGGACGAAAATCAGGCCTGCGCTCCCCCTATCACTACAGGGAAATGTAAACAGTACAAATTGAATAAACATTATGGGGGAGGAGGAGGAGGAGGAGGAGGAGGAGAAGGGAAAAAAGTCTCGAATACAGTGTTACTGACTACAAGTGTTGAAGGAAGTGGGAAGGAAGAAGGGGAAGAGAGGGAGGGAGAGGGCAGGAGAGCCATAAAAGAGTGGAGAGGGAAAGAGAGGGGCAGAGAGAGATTGAAACACACAGGACTGTTCCACAAAGACTTCAAGGCAGCAGGCCCTCACTGGTGCAGAGAAGACAGTGCATGCTGGAAGAACTTAAAGCGCTCAAATTGGAATAGTATTAGAAGAACTGTGAATTCAAAGGCAAGGAGGATAACAGGATGAAGAACAGTAAATGCTCAGGGAATTTCACCCACTCAGCTTTCTGTTAAGATAATCTGCCTCAAAGTCCATTTTCCTGGCTAGAATTCTAACAATGCACTATTCATTTGAGTCAGGGTTGGAAGCCACGTATTTGAATGTCTCCTTTGAGAGCTCTTTTCACTGCAGATATTCATTACCTTCATGAATATTTTGAACAGGGGCAAAGATCTGAAATTTTGGCACACAGAGCCCCAGGGAAGTTTTGGAGTATGAGGGAGCAAGCATTACTTCTGCACTTGGGGGACATTAGGGTTAATGCACAAGAGAAGTATCAGTACAGCAGGGAGCTGGCATGACCCACTCTGAGCTGGTGTGGTGTACACACCTGTAATTCCAGCACCTGGTGGGGGCTGAGACTGGAGGATGGAGAGAGGACAGCCTAGGCTACATGACAAGGCCCTGTATCTCAAAACAAACCAACACGTAGGGAACACGACTGGCTGTGACCTGTTAAAAAATTAAGCAGCTCTGGTTTTGAAGCCTGTATCTGTCACCTGGCCAACATCAAGACTATACGTGATTACCCTTTCTGAACCTTTGTTTTCTTCTAAGGTTGAAATAAGAAATTCAGCAAAACAGCTAGCTAGCACTCTGGGCATGTAATATGTTCCTCCTTTCAGATAATTGCACAGGTACCTGGAATATAGGCTAGCATTAAAGTTCAACTGAGCACGGTGATGTGTCCCTTTAATCCCAGCACTCAGGAGGCGGAGGCAGGGGAATGTCTGTGAGTTCGAGGTCAGCCTGGTCTACAGAATGAGTTCAAACCAGTCAGAGCTGCATGGTGAGAAACTAATGTCCCTCCAAAAGAAAAAGAAAAAGAAAATAGAATAAAAATTCCACTATATTATAAATTGGGGGGAGGATTAGGTCAACTTAATGACTTCAACTGATCTGTGAAGAAACTTTTAGATACAAATTGGTACAAATTAGGGTCTTTAAAAAATACTATTTATTTATATGTTTTGTTTTATTTGAGACAGGGTCTCACTGTGTAGCCCTATTGTTCTGGAGCTCGGGATGTACACTGATGTAGACCGGGCTGGCTTCGAACTCCCAAAGATGCTCCTGCCTCTGCTTCTCTAGTGTTGGGATGACAGGCATGCACCTTCACACCCAGCCTACTATTTACTGTGTGAAGGTCCGAGGACTTTTGGGAATCACTCTTTCCTTCCATCATGTGAGTTTTGGTATTCTCAACTAAGGGCATCAGCCGCCCTTACCTGCTAAGCCATCCCCCCCAGGTCCTAAATGAGTGGTCTTAATTTCATCTATTTCTATGTAAATTATTACGCTCTGCCATCTGCTTTGACGGCATAAAAGCTCATGGGCCAGGTGTGATGAAACACATCCTTGGTCCCAGCTCTAGGGATGCAGAGCAGGTGCCACATAGCTTGGCCTATAATCCAGTTCCAGTACCACATATACTGAGACCCTGACAAAATAAAAAAAGAAAGAAGAAAGCGAATGGATGTTCTAATACAAACAATATGCAGATTACAGAAATAAACAGTTCTGGTGTACTTAGCTCTGGCGAGACCACACCAGGAATATTTTCATTTCAGGGAACTATACAGGAAACCAGCACTCATCCTGAGCAATTGGATGATGCTTTTTACTTGAAAACTGTCACAAACTCACGGCATTTGACCTTCACAATATTATTAACCATCTTAGATATGTGAAAAGTGAGACTCAGAAGAAAAAACAAAACAAAACACTAGAAAGTCTGGAAACTGAACATAGAAAACACTCATGTCCTAAATTTGGCAATTCTTTAGAAAGTGCACTTAAGGCCGTGCAGTGGTGGTGCACGCCTTTAATCCCAGCACTTGGGAGGCAGAGGCAGGCRGATCTCTGTGAGTTCGAGGCCAGCCTGGTCTAAAAGAGCTAGTTCCAGGACAGACTCCAAAGCTACAGAGAAACCCTGTCTGGGGCGCGGGGCAAAAAGGTGTACTTAAATTGGGGAAGGATTGGGAGGGGGAGGCGGTTGACATGGTCTTGAAACGCAGAGATCAGGAAGAAATAGTGCGCTCCTCCTGCACACACACACACACGGGCACAGTTGTGTCTGCAAAAACCCCTTTCTGGAATTCTGTGGTACGCCGGCTATCATAGGCAGTGAGGCGTGAACGGAGGAGGAGCATCCACTGACAGTTCTCCGAGGTACGCTCTGGGGACGAGCAGGGCAGCCACCCAGTGAGGGAGAACAGTCCAGCCACGGGACGGCGTCCCGGACCCAGAGTCCCCACACTCCGGCCCGGGCTCACGGGTCAGCGCTTTTTAAAACGGCCGCCTGTGAGGGCCGAGCGCCGGCCTTTACCTCGCACAGGGTGAAGAGTCCGTAGGCCGCCAGCCACACGGCGCAGGTGACGGCGGTGAGCGAGCGCAGCGATAGCCGAGCCGAGCTGAGGCCGAACTCGCGGCAGTACGGCGAGTAGTAGCGACGCCGCAGCACCACGCGGCCGCCGCAGATATCGGAGAAGCTCTTCTCGTCCTCCATGGCCACGGACGCCAGGCGCTCCCGCCACTCTAGCGCACCCGGAGGACCGAAGTCTCGCCGGCTCCGGACCGTTCCGGAAGCGGCTCGGCCCCGCCCGCCACGCGCTCCGCGCAGCCGTAGTTGCGCACCGAGAGCGGGGACAAGGGGTTGAAGCTGGTTCTCCCAGTTTGTCTATAGCCCAGGCTCACCAGATTCGTGGTACCAGTTTCAGACAGATTAGGATCTCTGTTCACTCGACTGACTCATTTATATTGCTACTCCAGAGTGAGCCCCAAGAAATGGTCCGCAGGTGTGTTCATTCATGCATGCATTCATTTCCTTGCGAAGGAATTTTAGGTGCTGATGATTCCCTGTCCCCCAGGTAGATTCTTTTCTAGTAGAAAAAGCGATATGGATGCAACTTAAAATAGTATTATTGGCAAAAGTGTTCAGACCAGTAGAAAAGGACTGGGCAACCTTAAGTGAAGCTCTCATCACTAAACCTACAAGGATGAAGGCCACACTGGTCTGAGGGATGCTGGGGAAGAAAATCTCCAGAAAATAAAAGGACCAGGCAAAGCTTGGAGGCTGGAACAGGGTTAAGTCACAGAAATCAAAAAATTAGAGAGGCTAGTATGCATGGGAAAACAAAGTTAGGAACGTAGGTAGGCCTAAGGCCTGGGTTTGGGCTGGACAGATGTCTTCGCTGTTAAAAGAGTACTTCAGTCCCAAAGATGGGAGGAGAAAGACCACAGTCACAAATCACCATGGCCACATTAACGAAAGCAAGCTGTTAATTAAAGTGAGCTTTTTTATTCACATACACGGACTGCCTCCCTGTAAGGCAGGTTTCAGGTGTCTGCGTTGGATGTGAGGAAAACAAGGTGTTTATAGCTCAGGAGTAGAATTTGGTGAGCAAAATAGGATTACAGGAGCAGAACATCAGCATGACAAGTTAGTCCATCCCGAAACAAAAGCAAGCTTGCGAGACAGTCATAACAAAGTAGTTATAACAGATTGTCATAATGACGAAGTCATAGGTGGTCATATAACCTTTTGAAACAAAGGTAGGGTTGCAAGATGGTTACAAACAACTTTTTCAAAGACATGATGGCCATTCCTGGAACAGGCAAAACAGAACCATTTGTAGTTAAGGTTCAGACTGGGTTCTTAAAATCTTTTTACGGAGCTCTTGTTTTAGTATTTGCTACGTGTAGATTTAGCAGTTGTAAGAAGACTGTGTTAGGAGCCGTCCTGGTGGCTCTGCAGGTAAAGGCTTACATTTGCTTCATGAATCCACAGTGGGAGGAGAGAGCCAACTCCCACAAGTTGACTTCTGCTTGCCACATGCTCACTAGCTATGACATGCGTGCACCTACAAATAAATAAATAAATGTTTTATTTATTTTCAAGAATGCTGTCTTACAATGCTTTTATTCAATTTGAGTTTGGTGGGTGGTATTTCAAAACAAGTTCCACTCTATAGCCCAAGCTGGCCTTCAACTTGTGATTCCTCAGCTTCAGCCGTCTCTGAGTGCTGGGGGTCTGCCATAGCTCATGTGAGAGAATTATTGGCTACCATGCATATAAGGCCAAATTAGAGTCCTTATTGGCCAGTGACCACGAGCAGGCTGGAGCCTCAGAAGAAGTCTTGGCCCCTGAAGCTTAGGGTATAGCTGCTCCTCAGGCCCAGGGTCCCTGGACAGTCTTCAGTGGAGGGGGCAGTGCCTTTTCAATCACATGTCACAGAGCTCATGGCCAACATGCCTATGACCAAAGGTGGGTTAATAAGCAAAACCGTAACTATTATTGTTATTACTGTTTTTTCTAGACAGGGTTTCACTGTGTAGCCCTGGCTGTCCTGGAACTGATTCTGTAGACCGGCTGGCCTCAGATTCCTAGAGATTTGCCTGCCTCTGCCTCCCCAGTGCTGGGATTAAAGATGTGCACTTCCATACCCAGCCAGGCTATTGTGATTTGAACTGTGCTAATACACATAATTTTGTAAAGAAAAGTGAACAATTTGAGAATTTTGTCATTTCTATGAGTTTATAATTCATTTAAAATATCTATATATCAGCCATTAAGATGACTTATCCAGTAAAGGTACTTGCCACCCAGCCTGGCAACCTAATTTCAATACCCAGAATTCACATGGTGGAGGGAGAGAACCGCTGTCTTCTGATCACCTTCTTGCCCCCTCCCCACTCCACCCCCTTTATTTACAGCCGAAGAGGTGGCTCAGCAATTAAGAGTGTTGCCTGCTCTTTCAGAGGACTGGTTTAGTACAACTGCCTGCAACCCAGCTCCAGGCAATCTCACGCCCTCTTTTGGCCTCTGCAGGCACCCACACAAGGCAAAAGACAAACAGTGAGGTCTAGAGTAGTGATAAAGAGAAGACCAACCCCAGGAGTCCAAAGCCAACCTGTGAGTTCCAGGCCAGCTACCTAGTGAGACTATGTCTGAAATAACCCAAAACAAAACAGCACTACTAAAACAAAACAAAACACTAAACATTTTTTAAGCTATTGTTCTACTGTTTTTCTACTCAACGAAAAAGTCTAGTAATTAGTCTATGGAGGAAAAAACTGGAAGAGCCTGATGCAGAGGCAGAGGCAGAGGCAGACAGGTCTCTGTGAGTTCAAGGTTGTCTTCGACTACAGAGTGAGTTCCAGGACTGCTTGCAGAGATCCTGTCTCAAACAAAACAAATCAAAACAGTAAATGTCAGGGAGATTTCTCAGCCTGAACAAAAACACTAGGACCAGAATCCATATTCACAGCTTTCTGGGTGGGTGTGATGGTCCACCTGTAATTCCAGAACGCCAGAGACCAGGGCTCACTAGAGCAAGACAGACTGCTCAAGTTGGGGAGCTCGGGGACCAAGCGACAGGCCCTTTGTCAATAAATAAGGTGGAAAGCAGTTGAGAAAAACTGGCAATAACATGGGGATTTCACACAGCCATGCACACATGCCCACTCACCTGCACACACACACTTGTGTTTACACACGAGTATGTGTATCCGACAGCAGAGCTCTTGTCTGTGGAGTCACAGCGCCCTCTTGTGGTCTTCCACGATAGTGACACTTGATAGTTTCAGTTTAATTTGTAAGAACATCTGGCTTTTGTGTGGAAAGTTTTTCTCTCCTCCTAGTACCAGGATGTCTTGTGTCCTAAATAGGATATGTTCACCTAACCTCTTCCATAAAGGCTCATGGATCTAGTCAGAAGAGGAGAAGGAAATGATTCTAAGAGCCAGAGGTGGTGGATGAATCTAAACACAACAGGATTGAAACACATGAGCTCAGGGGACCAGGACAGCACAGGTTCAAGCCAGACTGGGTCCTAGCACTAAGAGGGGGACTTGGACAAGGGTCCCATCCTAGCTAAAAGGCCTATTTGCAGTTGATTGCTGGTAAAGGGGAAAACCGTTTTCTCCATCAAAGTGCCCCTGACTACACTGGGCATACGAATCACACATAGGCCCCACACCCAGGAGCTGGCCAACACAAAATTATCTCCATGTTTTTATTTTTGTTTTTCTGTTGTTGTTGTTGTTTTGTGTGTGTGTGTACTTTCTGTTTCATAAAATTTAGTTTCATGATTATAATAGGTGCTAAAAGTGTATTTGTATGTTTTAAGATGTGATGAGACAAAGTCTTAAAAACCATCCTAGAATCTGGGCAGTGGTGGTACATGCCTTTAATTACAGCACTCTGGAGGCAGAGGCAGATGAATCTCTGTGAGTTCGAGGCCAGCCTGGTCTACAGAGGGAGTTTCAGGACAGCCAGAGATATACAGAGAAACCATGTCTTGGGAGGGGGAAAAGGGATTTTTCCCAAGACGTAAAATGACTACCTAAGTTTTGAATGTGAAGTAATTAATTCCAGAGGCATGACTGAGGTGGCACTGGAGGAAAAGAGAAGGACTGGCTTACACAGAGAAGAGTCTTCCCTGGCCTCCCGCTGTTAGACTGCAGGCATCTGTACTGGCTGCTCTTAGGGTCCCCACAGATACGTCCTCAGCTGCAGCACTAAGAGCACCTCCTGTGCACATTCGCTATGTTTCCCTTTAAAAGGCTTGCCCACCTCCGGTCTCTCTCTTTTTCTCTTTCTCTATCTCCCTCTCTCTTTCTCTCTCTCTCTCTCCCTCTCTCTGTTTCTCTTCTGCCACTCTTGTCCCCAGNTCTGCCCCTTTCTCTCTCCTCTTCCAATAAACCTCCCATGTGAGCCCTGTTGAATGGCGTGACTTCTCTTTGTGGTGTTTTTTTTCTTCTAAAAATTACAACACCCACTCTGTCTGCTATGCAAATCAAATATTTAGGATTGATTGGTTGGCATTATGATGAGGGATTCCCCTCTGTATGCTATGAATATGTTTATTACCATTGGCTAATAAAGAAGCTGCTTCAGCCTATAGCAGGGCAGAATAAAGCCAGGTGGGAAATCAGAACAAAGATACAGAGAGTAGGCGGAGTCAAAGAGATGCCATGTAGCTGGCGAAGGGTTAGTCACCATTAGGTAAGCAGCAACTGCTCTTTTGTTTCCTGGCTGCCCAGACTTAAATAATCACACAGAAACTATATTAATTACAACACTGTTTGGCCTATTAGCTCAGGCTTCTTATTAACTAACTCTTACACCTAAAATTAACCCATTTCTATTATTTAATATTTTATCACAAGGCTCATGGTTTACTGGTAAGCTTCCCTACATGGTGTCTCTCTGACTCTGCCTACTCTCTCTATATATCTCTGTTTGGATTTCACATCTGGCTTTGCTCTGCTAAGCCATTGACCAAAACAGCTTTATTCATTAGTCAATAAAAGCATCACATATACAGGAGGACATCCCGCACCAGCATTGACGGCAGGATGGTGGTGGGGAGGGTTGGCTCAGTGGTAGAGTGCTTGCCCAGAATGCTGGAGGCCCTGAGTTCCGCTCCCTTCATCACAGAGGGAAAAAGGTTGTTTGCAGGTGGCACACAGGACTTCCTGGAGCCTGTTTACCTTGGCAGTTGGGACAGGAACATGCCCGGGCAAGGGCTGCAAAGTTCAGTGTGATTATCCAGGAACATAGAGTACCTGGGTGACCCCCCCGTTAGAAGAGAGCAACCAAGCTTTATTTTGAACGTGGATCCAGTTAGCCACTTGGGACCTTATTTGGGGATTCCAGAGATGTTTCTGCAGTGACTGCTGCAGGAGATGTGACATGCAGGATCCAAAGTTTATTCTCAGCCATTGAGTCAGAGACCTTTGTCGCTGTGGTGACCAAGGGTTATTATGTTTTTGCAGTAGTTCCTCTGGTCACTCTTTAAAGATCCGAGACAATTCTGCTTATAGAGCCTCAAACTTGTGACAACAGGCCAGTGGTACTGGGATGGGAATTGCTCCAGTACTAAGGGGACAATAAAAATTAGGACAGCAAAAGGCCCCAGTGGACTAGATGAACATCTTGCTAGCGAAAAGCCCCCAACGGACTAGCATACGTGGACACAGAATTACTTCTAAGGATCTTGTGTATCTGGAGTTTTCAGCCTCTTACCGGCTGCTGGGACACAGGGTGGACACCAGTGTCCCTCAAAGGCTGTGACCAGAGCAGGTGTTCTCTTTGGTCAGCCTAACTGTTGGGATGGAAGACAAAAGAGGAACTTCACATAATTTTTGGTTCTGTTTTGCTTTTTCCTGTTGCTTGTTTGTTTGGGGGGACTCTCAGGAAATTTTGTGTAAGTTCACATCTTGCTTTTGGGGAGATGGCTCAGTGGTTAAGAGACTTGCTGCTCTTCCAGAGGACCCAAGTTAGGTTTCCTGTCATCGGCCACTCACAGCTACTTGTAACTCCAGCTCCAGAAGATCTGATGCCCTCCTCTGGCTTCCTTGGGTACCTGCACATATGTGGCACACACACACACACACACACAAATAAATAAATACACACAAATATAGATGTTGAGGTGGGGGTGGCTGGAGAGATGGCTCAGCAGTTACTGGTGCCCCTAGTACCCATGTCAGGTGGCTCCCAACTGTCTGTAGCTCTAGTTCCAGGAGATCCAATGGCTACTTCTGACCTCCGCAGGCTCCTGCATACGAAGACACACCCATGCACACAATTTTAAAAATATAATAAATCTTAAAAAAAAAGGTGTTAGGCTGTCGGGAATTATAAACCAGTCCGTCTGCAAGGCCAGTTCAAATGACAGGTTCGCCAGCAGCAATCCCTGTGCTATTGCCCTGTGCTTCCCTCTAACAAATGACACAGAAAGATGAGCCCGAGGAAACCAAAGATGATTCCTGAAAGGATCAAATATGAATCTAATCACCTTTAACCAAAACACGAGTTTCCAAAATGTTTTCTTTCTCCTCATCCTAGTCTGCTTTCTGTTGCTGTGATAAAATGCTCCGACCAAAAGCAGCTCAGGGAAGAATTAATAGGCCCACCGGTCCGTGTCACGGTTCATCACTGAAGGCATCAGGGCAGGAACTCAGGACAGGATCCTGGAGTCCAGAACTGATGCAGAGTTCACAGAGACACACCGCTTCCTGTTCAAGGTCTTGGTCAGCTTGCTTTTTAATCTCAGGACCTGTGGGGCAGGTGAGGGGCAGTGTGGGGAGGTGGGGGGTGAGGGAGTTGTACAGCATACTGTGGGTTGAGTTCTCTCACAGCAATCATTAATTAAAAACACACAAACAAAAACCCTGCAGACTTGCCTACAGGCCAATCTGGTAGTTTGTGTCCAGTTGATAACAAGCGAGCCAGTCTTGGCCTTGATTGGTTCTCACTGCAGGGTTCTGGGTGCTAAGAAGTATCTCCCTTTGCCAGGCTTTTGTCAGAGGTCCCAGATCTCAGCTGTCCAGCCCCAGGGCAAGCACTGCTCCTCTCTGAAAGCCCCGTTGGGCCAGGAAAGTTCGGGGTCATTCTGAGTTAGTTTTGTCCGAAGACTTAGCAAACTGCAACTCTATGGACAATAATTTTTAGTCATGAAAATATTTGGAATGTAGGAGGTTGCTGACCATTCGAAAATGCTCTAGAACATAGATTACTCACTTTTCACTCACCTAGTGGAGTCTCTGCAATATTTACTGGGTAAGTAAATTAAGATAAATATGTAAATTAAGATGTTTATTTCTATCTTGAAATAATGTCTCTAAGTCCTTTATCTGGACTATGGGAGGTTTGGATTCAAGAGGACTTGTCTTCTGTAATCCAACACTTCCAGAAACACACCCAGCCTCGGTGTGTTTCTGATGCTATCATTTAGGCAGTGCTGGAAGGCCTGGGAAAGTAGGGCTGACAAAGTGGCTCGGTGGGTAAAGGTGCTTAGCACCAAAGCCTGATGATCTGAGCTTGACCGCTGGATTCCATGGTGGAGGGATTGAGCATACTCCTGAAAGTTGTCCTCTGACCTCCACAAGGATACCATGGGATATTTGTGCCCACATTCAAATGCATGCACACACACACAGTTAATTCCTTTATCTTTTTATTTATTTGTTTATTTATTTGTTTTGAAGCAAGGTCTCTCTGTGTATCCCTGGCTATTCCGGATCTCTATATGTGGACCAGTTTGAACCTAGAGATCTATCTGCCTGCCTCTGCCTCCCAAGTGCTAAGACTAAAGATATATACCACCATATATGGCTATTTATTTTTATTTTATGTACATGTGTGAGTAGCTGCATATATGTTTGTGTGGCATTTGTGTGCCTGGTGCCCCAAGAGGCATGAAAAGGGCTTCAGATCCCATGGAACTGGAGTCATAGGGGGTTGTGAGCCATCGTATGGGTGCTAGGAACTGAACCCAGGTTTTCTGCAAGATCAACAAACACTCCAAACTGCTGAGCCATTCTCAACTGTGGAACCACTTTTCTAGTCCCAGATTAAAAATTAATTTTCCTTTTTTTTTCTTTTTTTTGGTTTTTTGAGACAGGGTTTCTCTGTATAGTCCTGGCTGTCCTGGAACTCATTCTGTAGACCAGGCTGGTCTTGAACTCACAGAGATCTGCCTGCCTCTACCTCCTGAGTGCTCGGATTAAAGGTGTGCATCACGACTGCCCAGCTTAAAACTTTTTTTAAAAAAAAATTATAGACTACTTCATAAATTTGCATGTCATCCTTACTTAGGACTACATTCATCTTCTCTGTATCATTCCAAATTAGTATATGTGCTGCCAAAGTGAGTACTGGAAAAAAATGTTTTTAAAGAAACAAGAAAGTAACCAAGGACCCACTTGTTTTATTTTACTAATTACTGTTTTTGAGATAGGGTCTTACTATATAGCTCAAACTATACCAGGGCTCCAGACCTTAGTAGGCCCCTAGACCTTAGCACAACTGACTCCATGATGAAGTGCCATTCAGGCTGTAAAACTCAGCACGTAGACCACACCACCTGCCCAAATGAAAACAGACCTACTCCATCAAAGTCCATAGTTCTGGGACAGTCTCTAAATGTACTAACTTGGCTTTTTGGCTTCTGTAGCTCTGCTTTTGACTAACTGCTCTTGTTAACTGAAGTGTGTCAACCGGAACATGTTTTTTTTTGTGTGTGTGTGTTTAAAAGCTCACCCTGAGAAAAGCTCAGAGCTACACTGAGATCCCAAACACCCAGTGTAGTCACTGGCCAGCTAAAAAAAAAAAACTTTCTATTGCCTTAACCTTTATCTGAGCAGTCTTCTCTGATGAATACCCCACAAGACTAGCCTTGAACTCAGCCTCTGCCTCCTGTGTATTGGAATTACAATCAACCCCTTGCAGGATCCCACTTCTTTTGCCTAAGAACATCTGTAATGGTTGTTCTGTCTCTTTAAGAGACAAGCCACGCCCACTCCCCCCTCCACTGAGGCAGGCTGATCTTCAGTTTCCGGCCTGAGCTTGCTCTCTTTTCCATCTTCCTCTCGGAGAGGCAGCTTCCCTTCT
>LOJH01055390.1:0-11876 GCA_001685095.1 Ellobius talpinus | reverse complement strand
AAAAAAAAAACAAAAACCAAACAAACAACAAAAACCCTGTCTCTAAAAGCAAAAAAAAAAACAAGAAAAATAAAGAAGCAACAACAAAAAAGAAAAGAAAAAACAAAATTCAAAACCAAAAACAACCATAAAAAGAACCAACAGAGAATTCCTATTATCCCTTCCTGTGACTCAATAATTTGCAACATTGCTAAAGTTCTCCGAAATATATTTGCTTACATTTACTGATTCATTATCAAAGGCATTCATTCTTTTTATTTATTTATTTATTTATTATGTATACGATATTCTGTCTGCATGTATGCCTGAAGGCCAAAAGAGGGCACCAGACCTCATTACAAATGGTTGTGAGCCACCATGTGGTTGCTGGGAATTGAATGCAGGACCTTCCAAAGAGCAGACAATGCTTTTAACCACTGAGCCATCTCTCCAGCCCTGGCATTCATTCTTATAAATAAGCAAATAAAAGGCATATTGGTGAGGTCCAGAAGGGAGCAACAACTGCAGTAGCTGCTATACCCATAATCCTCCCAGCATATGAACGCATCCATCCGCCAGGACGCTCTCTGAGCCACTCTGTATAAGATTTTGTTGGAAATTCTATTGCATATGCCTGACTGATTTTGTCCCTGTACAGAGGTGACTCCATAGACCCTCGGCTCAGCCTCTTTCTCTTAGCATGTAATGGACTGTAGCTAGTGATATTTTTTATGTCACATGATCAGTTCCTTTGGCAACCTGTCTCCTTTTATGTTGAGGGAGAAGGCAGATCTGAGCTAGTCAAGATTACAAGCCTAACATGTTTCCATGTTCTTACTATTCACGGAGAAAGAATTCACATACAGTAAGGAACTGCAGAGAGATTTATTAGGAACAAAATTAAAATGCACATCATAGCAGGCATGTAGAATCCTGGACTTCACTCCCATAACTCCCATACTTAGCAGTTTTTAATAACTAATATAACATGTAAGCCAGGTGGTGGTAGTAGTGATTATTCATGAATTCAGGATGTGAAAAGTTAGGAAACACCAAGAACAGATCAGAATTTTCCCAAGGTTTATTTATGCATTTCCCTTCTCTGATATAATATGGCAAACTTATGATGGGAAGTATCAAATTTGCCAGTCTGGTGATGTAGAACCTCTGTCGAAGTGGGCAAATCACAGGTTGTCATGGTCTTGGTCGGACTCTGCTGGTTCCAAGCATCCCGGATGCTTTGTGCCAAGACGAAAGCAAATGTATGTTTCTTGTCATATTAGCTCCTTTCCTGTGGCTGTGACCAAATGACATGAGGAAAAGTATTAAGGAACCAAATACTTCATTTTGGCTTATAGTTACAGAGAGCAAGAGTTAGTTGGTAAAGGGAAGAGGGCAGGGCATATAAACTGTCTGATCATGTTTCTAAAGCAGGAAGCAAGGAAAGGCTATAAATCCTCATAGTCCATCACCAAAGACACACTTCCACCAGCACATTTGTCTACTAAAGGTTTCATGACCTCCTCCAGTAGTCCCATCAACTGGGGATCACATGTGCAAATACATGAACACATGGAATCAGATTTTAACCCTTTAGGGTTGTTTTTTAGTTTTTTGTTTTGGGGTTTATGGTTTTTGATTTTTGTTTTGATTTTTTGCTTTTTGGGATTTTGTTGTTGCTGTTATTGTTTTTGAGATTTTTGACAGGATTTCTCTGTGTAGGTTTAGTTGTCCTGGAATTTGCTTTGTAGACCAGGCTGGCCTTGAATTCACTAAGATCCACCTACCTCCACCTCCCAAGTTCTGATATTCAAAGGGTGTGCCACCACTGTCTGCCATCATTAATCCCTATTAATTAATTAATTAGTCTAGTATTAACAATAACAAGTTGGTTGTTTTTCACTCTTTGACTCTTTGGGGGACACACCACCCTGCTCAAAATAAATCACACACAGTTTTATTATTAAAACTTGGCTTGTTGTTAGCCAGATTTTCTTAAATTATCCTGTCTACCTTTTGCCTCTGGGTTTTTCCTTTCCTTTCTTCTGTTTATCTTACTTTCACTCAAATTGCATGGCTAACTATGTGACTGGCTCCAGTATACTCCTCTCCTTCCTTTTTTTTCCTTGATCCTCTTCTCCCAGATTTCTCCTTTTATTTATTCTCTCTGCCTATCAGCCCTGCCTATCCTTTCTCAAGCCCCATAATTGGTCTTTCAGCTCTTTATTAGACCATCCGGTGTTTTGGACAGGCAAAGAATCACAGCTTCACAGAATTAAACAAGTGCAACATGAAAGAATGCAATACATCTTTGCATCATTAAAATAAATGTTCCACAGCATAAACAAAAGTAAAACAACTTAAAATAGTATTCTACAACAATAACAATTTTAAAGAAAACAGGAACTTGATGGTATTTGCCATTACACTGATATGTAAACTTTATTACTAATAAATTCTAATAAAAATAAAAATGTTTCAGCAAAAGCTTTCTGTACTTATTAAATGTTAATAATGTTAGACATGAAAGGAGTAATCCAAGTAGGAAATGTAATCCTATTTGAAGGGATAAATGAAATAACCAATTTATGTAACCTCAAATTATGTTTCAGAATATTTCCTTTAAGTAGTTTTTACTGTTCTCCCAGGTTTTGAACTTTCACATTGTGAAGACCCAGGCATTCCACAGTTCGGATACAAGATCAGTGACCAGGGCCATTTTGCTGGCAGCACCATCATCTATGGCTGCAATCCAGGCTACACGCTCCATGGAAGCAGCCTTCTCAAGTGCATGACTGGGGAGAGAAGGGCCTGGGACTACCCTCTACCTTCCTGCATTGGTAGGATGTTCTTTCAGATTTTTATAGAGTTTGCTGGTGGGATAATATGAATACACCGCTACTTAACATACTCATGCTTTAGGTAGCTTCTTCCACATACAACTCATAAGAAGTTAAAAAAATTAAATTCACCCCTAGGAAAAGTGGAATATAAGAGTTCTCTGCTTAATATGACAAAGGCATGTGCTTAGGGAGTTGCTGTGGTCTATATAAAGTTATATTACTTTTGCTTTTGCTAAAAAAATAATTGACTCATTTCAAGAATGTTAATTTTTCATCATTTGCATTTAATTGAATCTCATCGATCAGCTTTTATGATTTTTTAAAAAAATCTGCACATTTCTGAATCAAAATGAATGTAAAAAAAGAAATTATCTGCAGTAACTTCAAATACATCTTTTATGTGTCTAAGCCCCTTTGAAAACATTAAACAACATATTGGTTTTCTTATGTATAAACAACAAGAAAATAAACTGCAGTATGAAAAGAACTGTAAAATTCATAGATAAGATAGATCCCATACTGAAGCTACAGTGATCGTCACATCTCTATTTTGGTTTGGTTCGATATCATTTTATTCCTATTATAAGGCAGATGATAAATTAGCATAGGAGACTGAGAGCATGGGTACAGATATCCATAGATGTTCCCGTGATTCACTGTTGAAAAGATCATATAGTTCCATCTGAAATAATAGAAAAACAACATAAGAAAACCCGAAGTCTCCAGAAGGTAAGAGAAACAGTTATTCCCAAGTCATTCCTGAGCGTATTTTGCCAATGTGTATAAAATTGATGTGTAGTTTTCTAACGCAGCATTACTGAGGTTTAATTTAAATGCACAAACCCCATGCACATCTAATCCTTTTAAAGCACAATGCATTAAATGTGCTTTTGTACCTTCTGATGGTTTATTAAAACACTGATTCCCAAAGAGACAAACAGGTTTTATGTAAACCAGATGTAATCACAGTGCTTTATTGTCATATGGCATATGAATTTTGAGTAGATTATGGTACTAATACCTAACACGATAATCAATATTAAGCAACAAAATCCCGAAAATCGAGCATGAGACCAATAATCAGACCACCTGCATGGGCTATGAAAAATGAAACACTGACAATATAAATATGAGATATATTCAGAAAAAATAACATCGAAGGTTTTAAAAATCACCAAACAGTTGCAAAAATAAAAACTTAGAAAATATTGATTTCCATATCTTCATTAAAATTAAATTCATATATTTTTGGAGTGTATTAAGCAAAGATGAAAACATTTTCTAAAAAAAAGATTGTGATCAAATGGAAAGATAATTGATCTGAGATCAGATTTTTGATTGCACTTTTAGTATCTAAACCAGTATTGTGACTTGATAACATCAAAGGAATAATAAACTTTTCATGACAGATGATCAAGGTAAACAACTATAAAAGGAGAAACACAAAATGAATTATGCTGACATGTCTGTGGTAGCAGACAATGAAATTCTGTTTCCATGATGCTCCTCATTGATGACTAGTAGCTCGACCACCTGATCTAAAATTATAATTTTTTCTGACTAACCTTAAATATCTATTATGTCTTTGTTTGGGGATCTGCAAAACACAAATATTTTTGCTCAATTGTCTGCATATTATATATTATATTTTTCTGAAACTTGTATGCTAAATCAAACAAATTTTGTGTTTCTCTTTAAAACATATGTCTTAAGATAATGGGCCCAATGGGCTGGAGAGATGGTTCAGCTGTTGAAGGCTAGGCTCACAACCAAAACCATAAGAGTATGGGCCCAAGTGTTAAGTCATACCACACTGGCACCTTTTAGACAAAAGCATAAAGTGATATTTGCAAATGAAAACTGTAGGAAACTGCATTTAAATTCAAGATGCAATATGGTATACAAAACAAAAACTATTTAAAGGTCATTTATCTCAATAGATAAACTTAATGTCAATGCCATTTTCAAAGTAATATATGCCTATCAAAGTGATAAATCAAAAGGACAGGAAAGAAATGTCCACTACTGATTGTACATTATGTCTGACTGCTTATTGTTTTCGTTATCCAAAACTGTTTCATTTTAAAAACGAGACAAATGTAATAGTAACTGTGCTGGTTAGTTTTTCCAGACTTGACACAAATCAGAATTAACCTGGAAATATAGAACCTTATTTGAAGATCTGCCTTCATCAGACTAGCCTATGACATAAGGAAGGGGATTTTTATTCAAGACTGAGGGCTGGAAAGGGAGATCTCCACATAATTATGGTGGTACCACATCTGGGCAAGTGGTCCTGAGATGTGTTTAAACTAGCGGAACAAGCCAAAGAGGAGCCTGTAAGCCGCCTTCCTCACTCATGTCTGCTTCACCAGAGATAAAACTTTTTAATTTGAGCCGTTTTATTCTAGCAATACTAATAATGCTAAATAGAAACAAATTTCAATTTGTGTAACATACACTTTAAAGAAAATAACCAAGGTAAATGGAATAGATTTGTCAGGGAAAAGAAGGCATTCATGTGACTCGAATTATGTGAAAGAAAATGCCAACTACTGAAATAGAAATAATGCAAGGTAATTATTACAATAATTACAAAGATTTATTATTTTTTTTAAAAAATGAATACTCATACTACTTTCAAAGGCATTTAAAAAGTTTTGCAAATCTGACTTCTAATCAGATTTTGTTGGCTTTATGTTGTTGGATATATGGCTAGAACAAGAGTGAGGTACAGTTAGAAGAAAAACTTTATATATAACTCTACACATAGCCACAATGAAAAAGTAATAAGCAAAACGTCCTACTATGAAAAATTTCCATGGGTCATACATCATTTACTCTTCAATTTTTATTTTATTTTATTTTTGGTTTGGTTTGGTTTGTGTTTGATTTCTCAACACAGGTTTTCTCCATGTAACAGCCTGGTTGTTCTGGAACTCACTTAGTAGACAAGTCTGATTTTGAACTCACAGAGATCTGCCGATGTCTGCCTCCAGAGTTTGTTCTCCCATCACACACAAAGTTGATTTAATTTAGAATGTCTTTTCACAGTACAAGCTGTACACTCGTATTCTTCCATCTCTACCTCATTCCTTAAAAAAAGAACCAAAAATAAGTATAAGAATTTCTTCAAATGTTTAAGTAAATATGTTTTTGTATTTATTTAGTTTTAGAGAAGACTTATTTGTAGAAATAATAAATATCCAATGCACTGAAAAGGGTTTCCTTGTCCCTGCAGGGACCTGCAGCTCAGTGCAGTTGTGAAGGACGGGAGTTGCTAGTGTCTTTACCCTTCTCTTCAGTCCAGAAGAGTCTTCATAAATTGTTGCCTTGTGCATTCAGCATCACTTCAAAACTCCCAGCATTGTTAAACAGTATAAAACAGAGAATGAGTCTTTAAAAAGAGAAAATATTAATTATACAATATGGCAGTGTCCGCATTTTAAATTCATTATAGGGCATATTTAATCAAAACTATGCTACGTTTCACTGAAGTAAACAATCTAATAAAAATACCCCTTTGACTTTTAAGGCTGGAGGGAAGAGGTGTAGAACGGTTGGAGTGGAATAAACGGACAATTGAACTTAGGCTGCCTGAGGGAATGTGTTTTTCACAGAGGTGGGGTGCTGGATGAATTATTCAGCTAGCCATTCCCGAGCACTGAGCACTTGCCATCTGCTTTCCTCTTAACATGAGCAGTTTTTAACAACACATCTGGAAATGTTTGGAAGCCAAGTTCACAGACATCGAGTGTGTCCTTTTGTTTATTACACAATTTAGTTTGTTTTCAATCTTTTATGTGATCTGAGAGACAGCATGTTATTTTATTATAGGTATATTCTTGCTTCAATTAAAATTTTAAGGATGTTTATATAAATATTTACTTTTAAGCAGATTGAGGGTGAATCTTATCTTTCTTAATGTGAACATGCACACTACTATATAATTCGTACATTGATTGAAGAGTTTGGTAAGAAACGTGGACTTGAAATGTTGCTCTGTGTCACCAGCTGAATGTGGGGGTCGTTTCAAAGGAGAATCATCAGGAAGGATCCTGTCCCCTGGCTATCCCTTTCCCTACGATAATAACCTTCGCTGCATGTGGATGATTGAGGTAGATCCAGGAAACATTGTGAGGTAAATGCATTTCACTTTCTTCAAATTATTTAGGATTTTCCTGATCAGCAACTATATAAATATTGATCAGTATCCTTAATTTTCCACACGCTTAACCTTCTTCATAAAGGAAAACAAGTTCTGCATGGGATTAAAATAAAAAAATAATCACGAGCATGGGTTTCTACCTCCTAGACAGCTGGGGTAACTGGACAAGTTTTCATAGATATAATTCCAACTGAGGTTGGAAATGTTGGTGATGTTTCTTATGATCTATGCTCTTTCAGTTCTCAATGACTTAAGATGCTGGAACCATCATTTCAATAACTATACAATGCTGTGCTACCCCACTAATGTCAAGAAGAAACAAATAGGATGGGCCTTGACAGTTACTGCCTTCCCTGGTCTTGGCATTTCTGAAGAGTCTGCTTTCTGATCCTCAAACTGTGTTTGCTTTCTCTTTCCTCCTGGGTTTTGATAGGAAATTCACACATTTCCATGTCCCAGCAGTCTGAGAAATTCCAAACCATGGGCTCCCAATTCCATAGATCAGGTTTCTACAGGCTTTCAGGAACTCCCATTGCAGCCTTGCTTTTAGGATTTTGACTGGGTATAAATCAATAACTGAACCAATTGTCCTTGACACTCGAGCTAGTTACTTCATCAGAACTCACAATAGGATTAAAAGTAGTGATGGCTTGAAATTAGCGTGGAAATGTGCTAATTGATGTAAATGAAATTCAGATAGGCTTCAAGGTAATGGATTTTACTGAATGAATTATAGGAAATAGTGGATCTGTCCTCAACTTGTGGGTCTTTAAGATGTCATACACAGTTTTAGTTAAATATTATAATTATACCAAAAATTTAAATTTAGCAAGACTCTGGAATATTTTTATCAATAAATAATTTTTGATATTAATATGTAAACAAAATTTAAAACTTTAACACTTCACATATCAAACATAAACCATATGCAGAGTCTAGCTAAGATTCACAGCTACCAAAAGTAACTGATAATTTTGTACAGATTAGACATACAGCCGAAGAGCTTCAACCTGATACAATGGTAAAAGTATGTACTGTGCAGTCAAACAATTAAATTAAACGCGTGACTCAACCACTCATTCAGCAATTATTTCATCTACATAAACTCCATTTACTATATCCGTAAACTTGAGATCAAAATTGTTTCTACTCCATAAGGTCATTATAGCAATTAGACAAAGTATTAATAATGCATTTTTCAAAGCAAGTGGCAAATAGGATGTCCTTTATGGGTATCTGCTTTTGTAACCAGTTACAATTGATGAAAATTGAAAGTAGTGAACATTTATATTTCTTTAATTAGCAATAATAATGAAATAATGTAGTTAATGCCATTCTTAGGAAGTACATTTTTCTGTTCAAAAATCTCTTTCAGGTAATACATGCTGTTCACACAATTTATTCTTTAAAAATGGAGAGTTGCAGACAGCCAAAGCAACAATATGTGTTTGTTTTATTCTGTTGTTAACATGATTCTCTGCCTTCCTTAAAATAATCAAAGCCCTGTGGTTCTCCTACAGCCTACAGTTTCTTGCCTTCGATACAGAAGCATCACATGATATACTCCGAGTTTGGGACGGTCCACCAGAAAATGAGATGCTGCTAAAAGAAGTTAGTGGATCTCTGATTCCTGATGGGATTCATAGCACGCTCAACGTGGTGACTATCCAGTTTGATACGGACTTTTATATCAGCAAATCTGGATTTGCAATTCAGTTTTCAAGTAAGCTTTCTGTATTTGATTTCTAAATACAAAAAGAAACGATGTATATTAAGTATAAAAATTTACTGTTGTGTGTTTTTTTAGTATTATTTATATTAAATATAGGTTCTGATATTCCTATTTCACAGCAGGTAAAACAAAATATACTTGGAAAAATATGATATTGTGTATATAAATGGCCAGGTTTTTCCCATTGTCTAAACAATAATCCTGAAAATAACGATGGTGTTAAAATGATTCAACTAAAGAAATAATTCTATCACAAAGTCTTATACATGTTGAACAATTGTAGTTCAAAATGCTTAGGAACAGAAGTATTTCAGATTCAGAAATGTATTAGTTTGTGCATAATTAACTTAGTGAGATATTTTCAGAATGAGACAGCAGTTTTAATACAAAATTCATTTTTGTTTCATATAAACCTTAGAAATATGGCTTTAATGTATTAACACTTTACTGTTTGTGCACCTGCACTTCCACTGAGACTAATTATATGAGGTCAGATGTGGAATTTTCCACATTTGAAACATTATGCGTATTACTGTTTGGTATATTCATACTCATTTGGAATACCATAAAATCATAATATTTGCAGGATTTTCTAATAGGAAACAAATGAATGTTTATTTTATAAATGATAAACAGTAATGAATTAATAAAACAATATTTTAGAGCATTAAAATAGTATGTTAATAACAGATTATATAATGACATAGATAATTAATATGTATTTTATATGATAATGAGATGTTAACATACAAAATAATGTAAAATAATATATAGTAATATAGGCAATAAAATTACTCATATAAAATACATTTTATAATTTATATTTAGTTTGATACATATGTTTTAGTTTATTATACTTTTAAAAATAGAAAAAGGAGTAGGAACTAGAGGGATAGCTTAGTGGTTAAGGGCATTTTTCATGTAAGTAAGAGGTCTTGAATTTGAATATCTAACAACCAAAGGAAAAAAATAGTCCTGGCTTCATTTCACTGAAACAGTAAATTTCTACTTCTATGAGACCATTCATTCCAATCTCCAGCAGTTTTGTTTATTTTTCAATTATCATTCATGTCTCCTATTTCATTTCTGAGTTTTTCTTTTAATTCATTTAATCTTTTAAAGCATGAATAAGTGGTCAAGGAAATGTTTATTCCCCATTCTTTCTGATGGGGAATAGAAAGAGTAATACAGAGTGTAATACAGAGTGAATGTTTTAAATGGCTACTATTTGGGGGCTCTATATCTGCTAACGTATAATGTGCTTAGAGATTAAGTATCTGTGACTTCATAGCACAAAAGTCTAGTTTCTGCATTCTTTCCTGGGAAATTTGTATAAAACTTTTCTCTGTAAAATGAGTGGTTTATTTTTATGTGTGTTATAATATAGGTCATTGAAAGTTGTAGAAATATTATGTCATGCATGACATGAATGACATGAAGACTTGACGGAATCAGCCTTTACAATAGATGATCTAATTGTATACCACTGCTTAAATCTCACAATTTAGTTATTAAGGGCACATAGAGTATAAATATATTATGGGTAACATCAAATAATGTGAATCATGTCTTGAACAATTTTTAATGCCATGTTTACAGGTATTCCAAAGTGTTAAACTCTTCAGTGAGAAAAAAAAAAACTGTGCTCATCATGAAGGAAGTCTCAGTTAGTACCAAGAACCCCATTTTGTACTTATTTGGGGCTTTATATACAAAATCTCATTCATTCCTGACAACAACTGTATAACATATCTCCCAGCATCCAATTCACAGATAAGTGCACACAGGCTGGACAGTAAACTGGTTTATGAACAGTCATATAACTAACAGATATCTGGAATGTGGCCTACATATGTCTGAAAGTGGATGAACTTCAAGCTTGATGAACAGAAAAAGCTTAGTGGTTATGATTTTGTTATTATTGCATATAAATATAGAATGTATGTGTTAGAGGAAATACCATTTTATCTACACATTTTTAATTGCAATGTAGGTCTTCTTATAACTTAGTCACTTTGTCATCTTGATCCTTTTACAATCACTCCATCAAAGAAGGAAAGAAGACAGCACACTTGCCTGTTGGGAAAGGACATTGGTCTTTGGGTCTAACCATTTTACCGAATGTTTTAGTTAGGCTTTGTTGGGGTGATAAATCACCAGGACCAAAACAACATGAGGAAGAACAGGTTTATTTTACCTTAGAAGTTTGATGGAACACTCTATCACTGATGCAAATCAGGGCACTTGCTCAGTAGACCAGGATTTTGGATGCAGGAAATGATTCAGGAGTCATTGAGGTACGATGCTGACTGGCTTCCTCTCCGTGACTTGCTCATCCTGATTTCTCATATATCCCAAAAATAACTCCCCAGTGGTGGCACCATACACAATGGGCCACTCCATGCCATGTCAAACATAAATCCAGAAAATGCCCTACCGACATGTCTGCGTGACAATCCAATGGAGACATTTCCTCAGTTATGATTACTTTTTTCCCAAATAACCCTACCTTGTATCAAGTTGACATAAAAACTAATAAGTACATCTTGTAAAATGGGTGTGGAAACAGGGTATTATATAAAACAAATTGTAACTGTCAAAGTAATCAAGTGTATTAGAGAAGATGTGAATGAACTATGGGCTAATTATTCACCAGTGCAAGATAGAACTAGCCTGTAGGTCACAGTTGGTAACTCCAGAACCCACTTAAAATCATCTTCTCTAGAAATATTCTCATTCTGCCCATTCACTCATTCTAATAGATCCTTCTAAGGACCATGTAATAAGCACATTAATCCCCTCATAAGTCTCCAAATGCATCTTGCCTTTATTCAAGCAAATCTACACATCTACACACATATCATATGGACACATGCACATATATGTACACAAACACACACAGTGACCACACACTGCTGCCCCTGCTTTCTAACACTGAAATGCCTTTCCCCTTAGGTGTTTTCTCTGATACATTTTACTTAATTTCTGCTCATTCTTCCAAACTTGTTATTCATATTCCTTCTTCAGTAAAACATTCTTCTGACCCATTAACCTTACCTTACTTGTCAGGCAATTCAAATAAAGATAAGAATCAGTAATTCACTCCCAAGGTCCAAATGAGGAGCAGAAGGAAGGAGATTATGAGCAAGGAAGT
>LOJH01055389.1:0-19394 GCA_001685095.1 Ellobius talpinus | reverse complement strand
GATGGGGGAGGGAATGGGTGTGGCTTGTCTCTTAAAGAGACAGAACAACCATTACACTATTAATACTCTTATCTACTCTGTGTTTCATCACTGCCTTTAATAATTTTGCAAAGTCTCTCAATTCTTTTGAGATGTCATCTTTCACATATAATGAATTTTATGAAAAGTATGCAAGGCTTCTACTCACCAAGTCTTTTTATAGCAGGTGACTGATTCAACAGATGTGGGAACTGAAATTCTAGCTCAAGAGAAAGATCCAGCTTTGCCAATTTTAACCAAGGAAATTTAGTATTCAAGTCAATATATCGTACTTCAAAAATAAAAGCAGAAAACACAAAACCTCATTTAATATTAATTTTACAGGGTCAAACTATGCAGCAAATAATTAAGTTTAGATTGATTTCCAATTTTTATTTAAAAATAAAAAAGCGAGGAAGTGCATTTCCTAAAGGAAAAATGACTGCAGAGGTTTCTAAATTTGAAGGAATGAAGCAACAGAGGCTACAGAAAGTACAGATACAAAGTGGTGTCCATGCCATCTTAAGAAAACTGATGAGAACCATGTGTCTGAAAACACAAATGCTCCAAGTTCAAGTGTAGATCTTTTTTCTTTTCTCTTTTAATTCTTCAGCCTTATATAACCTGTCCACCTACCTCCCAAGTAACATTAAATACTTCCATAATTATATTTACTCATTTTTTAAATTAATCTATGATCATTTGTCATTTGCTCACACTTAGCACTATGGGACAGTATGCAAGCCAGGAACTAAGCTGGAGACTTAAAACACACATACACAGACAGAGACACGGGACACGGGTCATCCCTGATACAAGAGTGACAAGAATGCCCACTTTATTGTGCTCAGGGGTAGCTTATATAGGGCTCTGGCCACGCCTCAGCTCTTGGGATCTTTCAGCTGCAGACTCACCAGAACCCACTCCCCTGCAATCAGGATCTTGTGCTCAGAGCAGTTGTTGGCTGCCCAGAGCAGAGAAAACAAATTGTTTACAAGAAATTCAGGGTCTGGTGGGCCACAGTTCCCAACACCTTTCTAAGAACACACTGCTGTAGGTGGCACCACTCTCTAGGCACAGCATCCTGACCTCTAAGAGTGGAGAAATCTAACTGAACCCATGAATATAAGTAAGGATGCATGCACTCATTTTTCTTTGATTGGCTGGAGATACATTTTAAATAGTTGGTTGAAGTTACTGCCTTGATTTTCTCAGAATTATGGACTATAACCAGGAAGGGTAAAATTAAATAAGCACCTTCATCTGCTGAGTGATCTTTTTGGCAGAGGACTTAGGCATTTTATCACAGTAAATAAATTAAACTAGAACAACACATTTATCACCATTAGCATCTCAATTAATAAAAATCCTGTCCTCAGATAGCTTAATAAACCCATTTTGCAGGTCTTTTAGCAGAGGTATAGCTTCTCCATGACTTGTTCATAATTTCAATGACACTCATATGTGTGTCTATGAAAATTCCATTTATTTTTTCCTCCCTAAAGATTAAAAAAATATTTGCTCTTCATCATGTCCTCAAAACTGAGGCATATTTCTGGCACTTTTTTCTT
This sequence comes from Ellobius talpinus, assembly GCA_001685095.1. Taxonomy (NCBI): domain Eukaryota; kingdom Metazoa; phylum Chordata; class Mammalia; order Rodentia; family Cricetidae; genus Ellobius; species Ellobius talpinus. The sequence goes on along the minus strand of LOJH01055389.1, from coordinate 17,805 downwards.
TTATTCCATTAGATGTTAAAAAATAAAATTGGATAGTTCATATAAGCGACAGAATTTGAAGCAGGATGTTCTCCAAAATATCAGCTTTGTAATAATTCACTTTATATGCCACTGGAATAAAAATAATTATATTTAGCAGAGAAACTTCCAAAAAGCAAAAGCAAAATCACATATTTTCTATTCCTGTTTTCCAATTCATATGCTCTATAATACCCTTAACTTCATTCATAATTTATTCAGCTTATGATCTGAGAATAGTCTACATGTTAAAAATAATATTAAACATAAAGTTGCGACAATGACTAGAAATACTTCTTCCCTTCAACTGAGTGCAATGAATATGTAAAGAAGCTGGCCTTTTAGGAGGGGATAAAGTTATGCACTATTATAGTGTAAATGAGAACCTCTCCCATGGACTCAACATTTGAATACTTGGTTACCAATTGGTGGAGCAGTTGAGGTGGTCTAAGAAATGTGGCCTTGCTGAGGAAGTATAGAAGTGAGTGTAGGCTTTGAGTTTTCTAAATCCATTTCCAGTTTATCATGTCTGCCTCCTCTTATTGTTCAAGATGTGAAGTCTCAGTCTCTCAGTTTACTGCTCCAGATATCATGCTTTCCAGGATGGTGACATATATGTATCCCTCTGGAACCATAATATAAAATTAACTCTTTAAGTCATCAAAACATGGAGAAATCATCAAACATGGAGAAAATTAACATGTGTCCATTAGAAGCCTCACCCACACAGATCAGTGTTCATAGCACTAGAAGGACTGTACATGCTCCTGAAATGATCACTATAGCATCCTTTCAGGCAAATACGCTGGTACAATAGTTACATTAGTGTTGTAATAATCAAGCAAATTTTAAAAATTAGATTTAAGACCCACTTGATGAAATGGAACCCATAATTGACATTACTAAAGTGGCCAAGAAACTGAGACTTGACAAGTCTTGGGCTGTATGGAAAAATCTACTACTATCACACCGCTAAATGAAATGACATTAAAATACTCCTAAGGGCCTATTTCTATACTGCAGTAGTTTAGATGAAAATGGGTCCCATAGGTTCATAGGGAGTGGCACTATTAGGAGGTGTGGCCTTGTAAGAGGAAGTGTGTTGCTGGGGATCAGCTTTGAGGTTTCAGACACTCAAGTCAGGCCCAGCATTACTATGTCTTCTTGTTAGCATCTGATCTTAGGGTAGAACTCTCAGCTACTTTTCCAGCACCGTGTCTGCCTGCATGCCACCAGGCTTCTTATCATGGTGACAATAGACTAAACCTCTGAACTGTAAGCCAGCCCTCTTTAATGCTTTCCTTTATAAGAGTTGCCATGGTCATGGTGTCTCTCATCCTAAGTAAGACATATACTCATAGCATCAAACTCTCATCAGAGAACCTGCCATTTTCAGAATATGTAATTAACACAGAAGCCCACAACAGAATAATCTTTAGAGAGGAAAGACTTTGGAGCAGGAAGCTTTAAATTGGTTGTCTTTATCAAACTCCTCCCAAGTCTCAGAAATCTATGATGAAGATGAGGCAAAGATATTATAAGAGTTGGAGATGATGGATAACTCCAAAGAGAAAGCATTTTTCAGACATATCAGGGCTAGTGAACACATGGATTCACAAGGACTGTGACAACAATTCCAAGACCTGCAAAGATTCAAGCCAGACAAAATCCCAGCACCAAGAAGAGGAAGTAGACACAAATTTTCAGCCCTAACTAAGAAGTTATATACAATTTATACTTGCTCAGAAAGGAAAACTAATTTTTCTCTAATCAAGTAGCTCTGGGTATATCCTCCAGAGTCCAGGACATGCCCCATTATCCAGCAGTAAATAAACAAAACAAAATGGACTTTATGTTTTTATATATGCTTTTTGTTGCTATTATTATTGTTTTAGGGGGTGGTGTCTGATTTTGTTGTATTTATCTTTGTTTGCTTATTTTCTTGAGAGAGAAAGAACATGAAGTTGGCAGGTAAAAATAGGAGACCCTTGAAGGAGTTGGAAGAGGTAAAAGAATATGTTTCCAATATATCATATATAAAATAAATTCAATAAATACAAAAGGAGAAAATGGTTTTAGTAAAAGAAGCAATATAGAATTCTGTAGTAGAAGTAGAAGAAACCATACCATGAAAGTCTGCCTTTCCTGTGGACATCCAGGGCTGGTCATCCAAAAGACCACAAGCCATTTGAACACTTTCAGCTAGAAGCAATTCAGAGACTGTTAGCAAATGGCTCTTTATAACAAAGAAGCCTATCAAGTATGACAACATGCAGTCCTGACTTTTAAAGCACAATGAACTATTTAACCACACCCTATCATCATGTACTTGTGACTCCCCGTGTCTGTTTTCTTTAAAATGTCCAGTTCATGAAGATAGTTCTTTCAATGACACAAAGAGCAACGATTAAAGCAAAATTACTCTTGTTCATGTCAAATTGCAGGAGGAACACGTAACCATCTCACTAATCAGCCTTCACTTACATGGCTCCAACCTGGGTGAGATGTGCCACTGTGAATCCATGAGAAGCTTTGAAAGACATGCATATCAAGGTCTTATCTACAAAGTGTATGAAGCAATGTCATTTTTCTGGACAATTGACTAAGTGTAACCATCATATACTACAGGTCAGAGCCATGGATTTTTTCCCCTTGATTAAATTAATCTCTCTTTGGGTAAGAGACTCATTGCCCCTTTGGGTCCCAGAAAAAATGTTAAGTATGTGATATGTTATTATTCTCTTAGAAAGATAAAAATGTGGGGACAAAGACAGAGAACAGGGCAAAGAGAAGGACATGAAGAGAGCATAGATTTTTTTTTGCACTTTCAGGTTTTTTTTTATTTCAGACACATAGATTTTATGTGGAAAAAAGAAACTCAAAACAGGACAAATGTTTAATGTCTTATTCTAAAATAAAACCGCAGACTGAGACATATTTAGCCCTTTTGAAGGCATAAGGCCAATCGGATCCATTTTCTCAAGCTTGCTAAAATATTTGTGTTGCTTGCTGGCATTTTTTCTTTTAATTGCTAATGTTAATTTGTCCATTAACAGCTGTATTCTCATTTTAGGAAAGGAGGCAAAAAAAGGAACAAAGAAAGCAAATGGCAACAATCTTTGTAATGCTACAAATGTGTGGGATGATATTTTAAGGGATCCTCAGGCCTCATGGAGCATAGGTGCACACCAGGCACTCAGTGCAGTGCCTACTATTGCTTATGTAATTTATGTTCCTGTTTTGTATGTGTACGTAGTGTGTATTTAAGCGATCATGTTTGTGTATGTGGAAGATGGCTGTGGACATGTGTGCAGGCTGATGTGGGTGTTTTTCTCAATCCCTCTCTACCTTTGTATTTTATTTTTGAGTTGTGAGCTCTGGGTGAATGTGAGGCTTGCTGATTGTGCTAGACTGACTGGAGAGCAAGCTGCTGGATTCTTCCTGTGCCTACCTTCTCAGAGTTGGAATTATAGACAGGATTTTTCTGCTGGAGTGCTGGAGATATGAACTCAGAGACCCAAACTTGTAAATCAAGTACTGTATCAACAGAACCCTCTCACCACACCTGTTAACTCTCTTAAAACTGAGTTGGAGGAGTTCTTAAACCCTCTGTAGGATTATAATAACTGATCCTTCTCTTGAAATTTTGAATTAATTTTTATTTCTGAACCAAGGCACTAGAATATCCAAAATTTTACATTCTGATGAAATCCAAGCAGATTAGATAGGATTTGTACCTATTTCAGTTAAGAAATATTTGCTTGCCAAAAGTTGTAAGATCCTGCCTTCCCACATGATTAACTGTAAAAGTTTGCCTTTACTGAGAAGTAAATCCCAGTGTGTCTTTACCATTGCATCCATTGGAAAGCAGGTCTACTAACTCAAAATCTATAGGTTTTTGCTTTCTTTTGTTTCAGAGTATCCAGTACACTGTCAGATAAAAGCCATGGAGGCTGACACCTTACTTTATATGTTATCTCTTGTCATAAAGTATGCCAGCTATAGGGTTTTAATAGCTATAACTTGTCAGATTCAGGAGTTTTCTGTCTCTTATATCTACAAAGAAATACCATGGTGGATGAGTATTAAATTCTTATGATAAATGAGTAATAAAAGTATAAACACATTATTCTTTTAAAATGATAAAGTGTGTTGGTTTTCAAGAAGCAAGTCAACCTTCCATTCTTGTGAAAAAATGCACTGAGTCTCATGACAAAGTAACCTTGCTATATAATGCAAGATAAAATTATATATATAATTATACCTTGCATGTATAATTACATATCTTATAACCTTGTTATATATTGCAAGTTATATTCAGTGTAATAATATATTGGTAATGGTTTTGTGTTTTGATGAACAATATTGGTCAATAAGATCTTCCTTACTTATTTCTTCACTGATTTTATTATTCATATAATAATGACTTACTAGAAAATTTAGGCTCTCGAAATGACATTGAACATGCTTCTTCCCATTTGCTTTTTCTCTGTTATTTTTTTATTAACACATTTTTAAAGTTAACATTTAATAAATGTTTGCATGTGTGTGTGTGTGTTTGTGTGCATGTAAGGGGGAACCCAGGAGGGGCAATGCACAGGAGTGAAGGTTAGAAGACAAATCTTAAATTGTATTTCTTCTTTCTCGATGTGGGCTCCAGGAAATGAATCTAGTTCTTAGGCATGGCAACATATATCCTCATCCTTTTAGCCCCTGTTCTATTTTTTGGGGAAAGATGTGCAGATCTGCATGTTTCTTCCTTAAGTGCTTAACAAAGCTGTCCATGAAGGCATTCTCTGGCTGTTAATTGAATATATGACTGATATTACAGCTGCAAGGAGATTTCTCTGCAATAGAGGAGACATTTCTTAGAGCTTATATCTACTGTAGGAATATAATCAGTTCACCACAGTGGATACCCCATTGGCTTAGAGTTCATGGAAGGGAGAGAGGCTCTTCACAGATCTCCCTGATAAAGAAGAAAATAATTGTTGCTATTTTATGTTCTTGGACCTGAACAAAGCAAAGGATCAAATAGGAAAGCACAGAATGAGTGTAAAGGCATGTTATAAGTCTTTTTCTTTGAACTGGATAGAAATAAGTTATATTCTAAAATTAGCCCACAATATTTTGGGGGCACAAATTCATAGCAGTGCTTACTTCATTTCTTATCACCAAAACAATGTTTAACAATGAAAACCCATAGGTCATAAGCTCAAATAATATGTATTTATGGAATTTCATGTTGGTTGTATTGAGTTAATTGTGTTATTTTCTTTGAAATTGACATCTTTTCTGGTATCTTGAATTTGCTTAATAAATATAATTGATTTAGACCTAAAATCAAGGACTCTGACAATAGCTTCCAATCCAGTTTGACTCTGAATAGCTAGAGAACATGGTCAATGCAGAAGAAAACAGCATTGGTCTCTAACACTGATGGCATCTCTCCAACTCCTCCTTGTAGTACTAAAATCCCTACTGTTAGTAAAACCCAAGTGTGTGCTCCATGAACATGAGGACACATAGTAAATTTTATTCTGTAGCTTGGTCTGTGTCCTTGCTACATATAACTGACAATTCTCGGAGTAGCTAAATGTTGTCTGAGGTTTTTCGTCCCACCCAGTCCTTGTTCTGCCCAGTTCCTGCAATTATTAAGTCCCAAAGAAATCACACAGAGGTCTATGTTAATCATAAATTGATTGGCCCATTAGCTCAGGCTTCTTATTAACTCTTATAACTTATATTAACCCATTATTCTGGTATTTGTTAGCTACATGGCTTGGTACCTTTCTCAGTGAGGTAGGTCACATCTTCCTTCTTCTGTGTCTGGGTAGGACTGCAGAGGGAGCTTCACTCTTCCCAGAATTCTCCTGTTCTCATTGACCTGCCTCTACTTCCTGTCTTGTTNCATTAGCTCAGGCTTCTTATTAACTCTTATAACTTATATTAACCCATTATTCTGGTATTTGTTAGCTACATGGCTTGGTACCTTTCTCAGTGAGGTAGGTCACATCTTCCTTCTTCTGTGTCTGGGTAGGACTGCAGAGGGAGCTTCACTCTTCCCAGAATTCTCCTGTTCTCATTGACCTGCCTCTACTTCCTGTCTTGTTGTTTTACCTATACTTCCTGCTTGGCTACTGGCCAATCAGTGTTTATTTAAAACATGATTGACATAATATAGACAATTGTCCCGCACCAGCTAAACATTCTATATCATCTTATAAATCTGTCCTGTTCCCATAGCGACATGAGAATCTTTCTTACATTGTTCAGTTTGTTTTGTGTAACTCTGTTAAGTTCCTTTTGGTTTCTATTTGACCTCTGTTTTGAAGTTTCTATTGGTACAGAGCTGAGGCAATGACTTTGAAACTCTGAGCTATTGCTCATGCATATTTAGTGGCACACTATTGAACAGAGTCATTCCCTATCAACAGCAATGGGTACAGAAATAGAATATGATGCCTTTGTGGAAAAAATGAGAAAAACAAGAATTTTATAATATAGGGATTAAAATATTTGAGCCAGTAATTCCATGGAAAAGGAAGAATATGGTGTCTTGAGAACATAAAAAGAATTTGGTTTCCTCAGATCTCTGTGTTTTTTTTTATCATTTAATGAATGGATCCCCAAATAAGCTTTTGTTCTCAATGGAAGTAGGGGAAAAACTTTATCTCCTAAGGAAATTTACTTTATTTACCTTGTTAAAGAGGTTGTGCTGTGGTCAGGAGATAGTTTGTAGGAATAAATTGACTTGAAGTTTCAGGATGGGAGGTATTCTAGTGGAACAATGTGTGGAAGGACAGACACTTCCCTGACAACATTTATAATCAACATGTCTGAGGGAGCTGTTGATAGCATTACCCAAAGTATATAACAAATGCCATTCACTGGGTCCTGAATTTTAATTCTATGAGAGCATAACACATATTGTATTTCAGGGATGAAATCACCTTACTGACAATGAAACCTAAAGCAAGTGGTGTTTGAGAAATATCCTTATTCTTCTTCTTGGTTCTCTTTACTCTGTTGGTCCTATTTCTGGGTCTCCTTTGCTGCCTCTCTCCTTTCTTCCTCTTTCCATCTCACATTGTCTCTCCTCTTATGGCCCCATTCTGTCTACTGGCCATGTTCAGTGCATTACTTTCTCTCCCTTCTCTGAACTCTTCCAGATGACTCTGACTGTACTCCCCCATATCTGTAATAAAACTCTTCTCTTCAACCAAAACATATAAAGAAATATCATTGTTAAGATATGAATCCAAATCTTCTTTATTGTATTGTTACTTTCATGGTTTTACTTAAGAGGCACTTTGATATTCACCTATAAAATCAGATATTATTTAACAAACTCTGTTTTCCTATTTCAATTTATCAAATGCTCCAGGAGAGCCCTACTTGACTCATCAAATCAAGAAGACAAGGATTTTCTTTGTGGCATAAAAGATGTGTGCTTCTCTTTGACATGGAATGTGATTAATACATATGATACTTTAAATAGATTTACACTTCATTGTAAACTGTGATGTGGAATGTTCATATTACAGACTGAATATAGAATTTATAGTAACGATTAGAACATAATGGAAGATATAGAATGTATGACTATATAGATAGGTATATGATTGATAGGTAGGTGAGTGATAGAGACAGCAGGTAGATTGGTAGTGAAGTGACGTGACTCACCATGTCCATTACATAAGATTGCATGCTTGTGATTTTTCCTTAAGACTAAGTGGAATTGTCACAATGAAACATATTTCAAAATTCTTTCATACAAGAACTGAAAAATGTTAAAAAAATGATAAATATTTGAAATACCTCCCTTCATAAGAAGGAGTCCATTTTCATTTAACTAAGGAGCTATACAATTGCTAATGAAATTTTAAAATCTTAACAGAAGTAATATGTTTTAGAGCCAGTCTCAACCAACATAAACCCCCAAGGAAGAAACAGAAAGAAATGTACACCTGTAGAAGATGTCCCAACAAGACAGTTTGTGACATAATTGGGGAAAAAATTGACTTGGAGGCAGGTGCCATCTGGAACAATGACATATGGTTAGAGAGGAAACATGGTACCGCTGAGGCAGCTGCCATCGCTGAAACAAGTCATCTTGTTCTTTAGGCACAGTGCAGTGGGACAGGCAGGGGTTGTTCTTTGAAAAGTTAAATACAAAAAGGAGCCCAGGGAATCTAGGAAGAAGATGATAGGAATGTTGGTGTCTGTTACCACCACTGCACAAGGCCAAGGATGGAACAGGAAAGTGTTTTCCAGAAGAACTGTTGAGCAAAGAAGGCATCTGCTACATTTTATAGCTGAGTAAGATTTGTTTTGTGTTACACATTTCTTATCAGTCATGATATTTTTATTTGCTTATCAGCCCCATGAGGATAATTACCATGCCTGTTGCCTGTCCTAAGTAATTACCAATGAATAGCTTGTTGCTTAGATTCATGGAAACACAGACTACAAAATGACAACACTACATGCATTTTAACATATATATATATAATATATACAAATATATATTTATAATATATATGACATATATATACAAATAGAGAATATATATATACAATTTTGAGATTATAATATAATTATACCAATTCCCCTTCCATTTCCTTCCTCCAGTTCTGCCCATATATCCATCTTTCAAATTCATAGCCACCTTTTTATTGTTATTGCATTCATATATGTATATACATATATATTACTAAATATAAACTACTCAGTTTATATGGCATAACTCATATGTCAGGGTTGAGTGTTTCATACTGGACAACCAATTGTTATGTTATTATCTGTGGAAAGCTACCTCTAGTGCCGAAATTTCTTCAGTTGCCTATAGTTCTTCGTGTGGTTGAGGTCTCGTGAGCTGTTACATTGGTGAGAGTTTGTATGTGTAGCTTCTGTCATTACCAGGAGAAATAATCTTACAGCAAACTCCCCGATCCTCTGGCTCTTAAGCTCTTCTATCTTTTCTTCTGCAATGTTCTCTGAGTCTAAGGTTTGGGTTGTAAATGCATACTTAAAATATGTCTTGGCATCATGCAATCACAGTCCCTCATTTCATAGACAATGGAAGTGAGGGCTAGAGTCTAAGAGCTGGCCTAGCCTATACAGATGGTGAATAAAGAGACTGAGAGACCATTTCAGTGTCGTTTATTCTTCTGCAGTCCCCACTGCACTCCCATTCTCAAACTCCTCTTACCACCCACCTCAGATGCCACACAGGGAACAGGATAACTGCAAGATAAACAAAGCAGCTGCAAGCAATGAGCTCTAATAACTGTGCATACTGTTCTAAAACTACACAGGTAACTTGTCAATGTGGCACATTTCAATACTCCTGGCAAGGAATTTAGAAGAGATATGTTGATCACCCTTCAGCAGTTGTTCTTCCAAAGACCCTCCTGTGGTTGCATAGCAAATTAGCATGGATTAGTCATGCTAAACAGTAGACTTGTGCTTATTTGAATCATAGATGCCAAAAATCTGAGATGCAGACATTAGCATAGTTGCTTTCTTCTGAGGCCTTTCTTCTTGAATTGCAGGCATGGTCTTCCTTCTACATGTGCTGAGTGGTATTCTAATGGTCTCTTCTCATGAAAATATTGGCTTTACTGGATGGAACCCAACTGGTGACCATTTTAACTTAGTTAACTTTAAACAAACAAATGAACACGTGATTCTTTTCTAGGGCGTGGTGATGCATGATTGCCTAGGCTACACAATGAGTTGCTGTCTCTAAGCAAACAATTCTGGGGATGTAGCACAGTTAACAAAGTGCTTGCCTAAAATGGAAGAAGCCCTGGGTTTGATGCCAACATTACATAAGCCTGGAAAGACTGAAATACCTGTGATCTCAATATTCTCTGGATATAGAATCAGGGATACTAGAAACTTCTACTATATAATCAGTTTGAGGTCACCCTAAGATATATGAGACTGTCTCAGAAATAAAATCAATTAATAAAAATGTTTTTAAATTAAAACAAAAAAGACAAAAAACAAACCCACCTCATCTCAATAATGTAAAAAAGAGTGACACATTCTGTTCTAATATATTATAAGTAAAGACTTCTTAGAACTTCAACACTTGAGTTTTGAGAGATGACCAATCAGTCCACATTCTTTGAAGCAAGGAAGAGAGAGAAAGATGTAAGGAAAGACATGAGGTCATGATGCATTTGTTGATTTGCACAAGAGTAACTAATACCTTAAGAATAATTTCAGTTATTGCCATGATACAAAGAAACATAGAGATAGACATAGTTGTCTCCTATGAGCTTGTGTGGGTGGTTCCAGTAATATATCAGTCAGTTCTTTACCCTACAAACTCAAGCCTGAAGCACCCATTTGTATGCAATAATTTTATTAGTGTGAGACAATTGTACATGATCATGGATTCCTTATGAACTTTCCTTATCAGGTAAATGTCTTTACTGTTAATATTGTCCTTTGGTCCTCTCACTATCTCCATAATCTTCCTTGCTTGCCTGTTCCTCTCTTCCTTCTTTCCTCCCTTTCTTTTATATCTACTTCTGCTCTCTTTTATGTTCTTTAATTTTCAAGTGGCGCCCTCTTCTAAGTTTCATATTCCCTCTCAAGACATCACTCAAAGGATTTCTAAAAAGACTAGAGAGACTGGAAACTCTCCTGATGACAGGTCATGTAGCTTCAGGAAGACCAAGGAAATGGGTCCACAGCACAAAGAAGATATGGATGTGTTGGTAAATATAGATAAAACCAAGTGGGCAGAGTTGCAGTAATGCTGGAAGTACTCAATCTGAGCGAACCAAGGTGTATCAAATGATACACTTGGTATATGATATTCTTCCTCTTGTTTAGGACATTCACGGTTCTTAATATTCCATTCCATTTTCTTCTCCACTTTTTCCTGCTCTCATAAAACTCTAATTGTAGTTTCTGAGAACTTTCCCTGATGCATTACCATAATTTCCCCATGATTTTTCCATTGCCATGGCTCATTTCCATGGTTACATTGCATACATACATAGTTTAGTGTCCTGCTCCCCCGTCCTTTATGCTTTTCCCTCATCATTTCATCTAACAATAGCTTAGAGTGTCTTCAGTGTCAACAGTTATGTTTTTAAGCTGCAGTCTCTTCTTCAATCTCTACAAGGTCTAAATTTAGATTCCTCAGGGTCCTTTCGAATGGCATACATCCAATTCAATGCATTTGTTTCCTATTGAATTTCTGGATCACTGAATTTTGTCTTGGAAATTTTTTCCTTAACTTCCCATCTAAGGTGGAGTAGTTGAACCCATGTTATTACAGGAAGGCAGAAAAAGAGAGATTGCCTGAGTTCCAGAGTTCTGAAGGCTAAGCAAAAAGTTCTATACTTTGTAACTATTATGATTTTTTCCGTGGGTTTTAAGTGATAAGTCTGTTACATTGAAATTACATCAATTAATTAACTGTGTATATGTGTGGTCTTATATGTGCCACGGTGGGCTTGTGGATGTGAGAGGAAAATCCATAGCTACTGGTTCTCTTCTATTACATGATTTTTTGCAAACAGATACAGGTTTTCAGTGTAGGCAGCAAGGAGCCTTATTCATTCAACCCTGTTGTCAGCCGTATTTTTTTGAAATAATAAAATATTTATTTTAAGTAGATTGAAAAATTAAATATAAAGTGAAAACCCCAGAAATCCTACTGAAATTAACTCATTAGTGTAATAACATTGTGACTAGATATATTAAAATGGACTGCAAATAATTATTAAAATAAAGGCAGAAAAAAGGAGATAGTCTGCAATGAAAACCAGAAAGGAAAGATAGAAAGCAAATATTAAAATTGTAGGCATAAAAGCAAACCTGTAGAGACCTACATTAAATATAAATAACTAAGTATTCCTATTAAAATTTAGGCATTATCAGAAGGAAATTAAAAAGACAAAGCAAACAAAGATGCAATACACACAGTCATGCTGCCCAGGAGAAAGCTTGTTCAATGTAACTCTATCTGCAGCTGAAATAAAATAAGAAAGACAGAAAGGATGCAAGCTCCGCAAACAATACAGGGTTTCTATTAACACCGGGCAATGTAGACTTCAGAGGGAAATGCCAACAGTAAAGATCAGTATTACATTAAGATGAAAGAGAAATTTCTCTGAGAACATACAAGGCTCCTACATGCAGAGTCTCACGATGTCCTAATGATGCTAACACAGTCTTCAAGCATCAAGGAACAACTGACAGTCCTGAAAGGAATGACAGGAATTACAAGACTATACCCAGAAGCTTTGTATATCTGCCTTAATAATGATTAGAGCTCACAGACAAAGAATCACTATGTACAGAGAAAAGGATATCATCAACCAGCCAGTTGTAATGAGGGTGGATGCCTTTCTATCATACAATAGTAAAACACAAATCTTGTGAAAGCATATGAAACATTTACCAAAATATATGATACCATGTCAGAAAACACGACTGAGAAAGGGCAGAGGAATTGAAATCACAACTGTATTGTTATCATAATGGAGAAAAACATGAAATCAATAATACAAGGATAGCTATAAATCTCTTAAAACTTGGAAATTCAGCATGCGATTCTAAACAATTCATAATTTGTGAAGTAAACATTGATAAAATAGACTTCAGTAGGATCAAAAGTGTTTGTGGAATTCAAGTCACTGCTTAGAAAATGAAAACATGTCACTAAGGGAAATGATGAAAATCACTATATAACAAAGGATTTGCATTTCAATCTTGTAAATAATTTTTTGAAAAATCAACAATAAAGAGAAAAAGCTCTTAAATTAACCTAAAAAATCAGAAAAAAATATTTTTAACAATTACACTTATTGGTCATATTTAGGGATGCAAACCTGTACAGGAAAGCATGATCCTCTCAAGAACCATTAGGGAAATGCTCCTAAACCAATTACAGCATGTGTGTAAACATGGAAAAAACAGTGAAGGAATTAATATGCTAAAACCACGATATCAGTGTTTTGCAAAGATGTCAGAAACCTGGACATATGACTTCATAACCAAAAAGACAAGAAATTGAAAGTAGTTTGCAGCACTGTTGGGAATGCAAAAATGTTAGATTACTTTGGAAAACTGACTGTTCCCTCTAAACACTACTACCCTCTCTATGACTGACATTTCCATGCCATCATCTCTATTAAAGATAAACAAAACTTATGGTATTATCCACAATATTCTTTTATTGCCACCAAAGCTATAAACACCTTGAATATATTTTAATGGGTGCATTTATAAATAAGCTGTAGTACATTTATATAGCCAAGCTCTAAACAACATGGAAAACAAGCTGTTGATTCAAGGATGAATCTCAAAGACATTGCTGATATAAAGATATCCTTCTCAAAAGTCACATATTTTATGAGTAGATTTTAAAGACATGATGAAAAAGTCAAAGATACTGGGTTTTCCTGGCATTTGGGTCTGGGATTCTAATATCATGTCCACTTTCAATAATTTCTACCAAGAGCCAGAACTCAAAGTATTTCAAATCTAATCAGATGTGCTGTAGCAAGATACTGGAATATTAGGAATAATGAGAAAGCCTGAAGCATGTATTGATAATTCTCTAGTCCCTCACAGTATTTTATTTTATGTTTTTTTCTTGCACTCAAGCATATATAGTTTAAAATTCTATAGAGAAGAAATTAAATTAGGTCCCCACAGATGTTTTATCATCTGAGATGAAGTGATTTTGTGAGTTGAGAAGTGATGTATAAGATATACTTAAAGAAAATTTTTCATTTTGCAAAGGGCTCCCCCAGCCTAATGGAGATAGCATTGAGCCTTTGTTATTTGATTGTCTCACATTTTCAGATCATTCATTTGGTTACCTAGTTACTTATCCATTCAATGCTTGTGTGCCATGTTAGAAGCCAAGAAAACAATGAAGAATGAAAACAGAATAGATTTTAAATTACCGTTGCTTTGTTTTGCAGGCCACATAGATTATTTTTGGCACCTGAGAACAGTTACCGATTATAATAATCCTTTCTTTTTTTACACTGGATTTCTTAGGAAATTGGTACTGATATTTCATGCATTTGGTGTATAGGTAGTGGTTCATATAAATATGGTTTGGCAAGGCAGATGTTTAACTTGTAAACCCTCATAAAAATGGCCCCAACTATTCTAAACAGAGTGTTGGTACTGAGATGTCCCTTCAGAACACCCTATTTGTGGCAGGGAAGGAACTTGGCATGCACCTTTATACTTTTGTGTTATTTAAGTCATTGGAGGTGGTTGGCCATTCCTCTTGAAGGTGTGTGGCATGGCCAAGCTACTCTCCATGGCTCAAGGAATTGTTCAGGAGGGATTTGATTAAGAAATAGTGTCCTCCAGTACTCTGAGAGATAAATCAGTCAACATTTCAGCTCTTTATTACAGGATAGAATATTACAATATTCATCATCTGCCATGATATTAGATCTTCAGGGTTTCTCATGGTATATGGCACACGTAGGAACTTAGTGAATTGCATTCTAGAGTACTTAATGAAATCTACTGAGGAAATTGAAATCTGTGGCAAAATGCTATTTTGGATATAGTGAATATTTGAGTGAATCATTATCTTTTGCAATAATAACAAAGTGGCATGGAATACCATTGACAGTGTTAGGAAACCAAACTACAGAATGCCAACTTAAAATCTGAATTTTGAGAAACAAGAAATACAATTTAGAACACATGCCTTTTGCACTATTTGGACTTTTTATGTATATACATGTATTTTATATGCACATTTTATGTACAATATTCACTTTCTATATTATATTAGAAAAGTCTATGAAAAAAATATTATTTTTTTCTGAAACTTGATTTTAAAACGGTATCTTTTATTTTAAATGGCACCTGAAATAGAAGACCAGAGGGGCTCACTATTTTATTTATTTTATTTTAAGTTATAGTAGTGGTATCAAAAGTTACCATTTGAATAAGGAATCCAATCAACCTTTTGTAGGATCTGTGGTCATTATTGTTAGTTGTCTTTTGTTCCATTATGTGCTTTTGTGGTTCCTGAGTTTCAGGGAAGTACAGGCCTTCAACTAGAGGCCTTCAACTAGATTACTTAGGTTCTTTCTCTGGTAGGACATGACAGAGAAGCAGAAGATGAAATGGAAAGTTTTCTCTCGACCTCCAGCTATGCCTTTAGCATCTTTGACAGCAGCAAGAGTCTTTGCCAGCTGTGGGCTTTCACGGTATCTTTGGAACCAGCCCACTGCCACTGATCACTGTTACAGCAGCAGCAGCAACTGGATTCTACTCCATATTAGTGGGGTGGAGCCAGCAGCAACCACCCTTGTCAGGTCTGACTAGCAGTGAGTATTCAAGTCCAGGTGTCTAGTTGATAATTTGACCAGATTAGAACTTTTAGAATTATTTAAATATTAAAATTATGTCAGAACACTGTGGTCCACAGCTAAAGATTCTATTTGAAAATTTAGAGCTACACAAAGGGCAGAACTGGAATGAAGTCCATTTCTTACAGCGTTTACACTGACAGTATTGGTATTTGAGAAGCATCATTTTTCCATTTTCTCACCTGAAGCTTCTGTCCTGACTTCTGACCCACTTCTACGCGTCATGGGTATCCAACTACTAAGTAATTTCGTGGCATTGCATCCCATCAGGTCTATCCTGCTATAGGCAGATCATGTAACACTGATGACAACTTAGCAGGACTTAGGGATAAAGTCAGATAGGATATGGGTGGAAAGAAATACAGGAGACACCCTTCCTGAGGGTATTCTCTTTAGACTTACCAGAAAATCCATCAAATCCCCTAAACAATCCCTTACAAAAAGAAATCGTATTGAATTTCTTACATATGTTTCAGGGATAAATTATTTTTTAGAAGAAACGAGACACAAAATCCGGGGACCAGCCTTGATAATTCATCCCAGGCACTATCTGAAGTAGTACTAGAAAGAAAGATGACAAAGTTAAAAACAAATCCTTTTGCAGAGCAGGCTAGAGCACATGGTATAATCTGATTTTGTGCAATGGCAAATTGGCTTGAGGAAAGCCAGCCCATCTTAGGCTGAATGTCAAGCCTTCTTTGTTCTGTTTGTTTCTGTCAAAGACACATTGTTTCTGAGGTTCAATGTCCTTTTAGAATCAGTGATCCCCATTCTCCAGACTGGGGTCAGTTTTACTAATTACATCAATGTAAAAGGGACTATTGTTCTTAGAAGCTCTCCATAAGCAACTTCCAATGTATTGTTTTTCTTTTATGCAAAATGAGGTCTGGATCTAAATTATTAGTTTTAAATTGAGGGAGGTAGCCTGTAGATTATAGACAATAAATAGTCTTCCACTGCACTGGATCATTATGAGAATAGCAAATCAAACTTCATGTCTTCACAGGAAAGATATTTTCACGTCACATCCTCACATTCACTCATTTTCCCAAGCCATGCAAACTGTTGTCCATTGCAGGGTGTAAGAAACACATCCTGGAAGCAGTTAGAACAGAAGGGGATAATGGTGGTGGGCACCAGTTGAGCATCTACACATTCCAGGCACTTCACTGATACATTTCTCTTAAATCCCTCAGGCTCAGTGACTCAGTGAACTTTGCACGATTGATGATTTGGGAAACTGGAATATACTTCCTGTTACTATCTTTACAGGATGGCCAATCCCTTAGCTCTGAACTCTCTTCTACTTGTAAATCATTCATTCACTCACCAGGTAGGTTTCTCTGTCTGGGAATGTGAGTGCAAACATAACACAGCCTTGTTTCATTTAGGTTCAAAGAAATTTTAACACAATACCATTTCCTCATCTATAAAATGAGGAAATAATACTCTACCAATCTCAGAGGCCTGTGAAGGGAGTGGAATTTACATATAGAAACTTGCGTGCACATCGCAAATTATTCAACTAGCATGGACCATGACTGTGGTGGCTTAAATTCCAGGGGTCTGTGCATTTGCTGTGATCTAAATAAAGTGTATCTTCCAGAATGCAGAGGTTTTTATAGTTTTCCAAATAATAGAGGAGTTAGATTTTGCCAACCAGTCCTTCTTATGTGGAACATACGTAGTTCTGTGGAATACACAGAATTCCCATATCTCTCAGATCTGTCAACTCCATCTGAATGATATTTTTATTTAATTATTTTTGCTGAATAGTACACAAGCTAAATTAGAGGGAGCTCCATTTTTTCTCTTTTTATATTTTTTAACCTTTCTTTATTACATTTTAATGGTACCTTGCTACTGACAGACACTTCCTACAGAGAACTAGAAGAGTCCCACTCTAATTTAGGACAATGGCATAATGGTTGAAGGAGCAAGAAATAGAGGCGACACAAGTGAGTTGGGGCTTGAGGCAAATTAAAAAAAACTGAGCATGTTAAATATCTAGGGTCATAAAGAAAATTTGAATTATTTGAGTATGTACATCTCCATCTCAAGTAATATTTATGGAGGCCTTAATAACATGCTCTATACAATGAGAAATGTTGCTAATTTATTTAACTCAGCATATCCCTAAAATAAATAAATTTTTATATAACTGCTGGTGAAGAAGCAAATGAAAAACAAAACAGTTTCCTCATTTGACAATATTTACATTTAGAGTGTGATGAACCGAAGGGCCATTTTTGGAGAACACATCCCTCTACATCAGATTTTAATTGCCCATGTGTGCCAAATGATGGGCAGTTAGGTATAATATGTACTACATTCTAAAAAGAAAAACCTGAGAAGCCAAGGACAATGGTTCTGGGCTTTGATTCTACTTCATGTACTGGCT
>LOJH01055382.1:4459-16050 GCA_001685095.1 Ellobius talpinus | reverse complement strand
CCTTTAATCCCAGCACTTGGGAGGCAGAGGCAGTAGGATCTCTGTGAGTTCAAGATCAGCCTGGTCTATAGAGTGAGTTCCAGGATAGACTCTGAAGCTATAGAGAAACCCTGCATCAAAAACAAACAAACAAACAAAATAAATTGTTGGGCAGTGGTGGTGCACACCTTGAATCCCAGCACTCGGGATGCAGAGGCAGAGGCAGGTGGATCTCTGTGAGTTCGAGGTCAGCCTGGTCTATAAGAGCTAGTTCCAGGCTCCAAAGCTACAGAAAAACCCTGTCTCGAAAAACCAACCAATCAAATAAATAAACAAACAAACAAACAAATAAATAAATAAATAAATAAAGACAAGTTCTAGCTTCATTAGGATTTAGAATGACATTTCTGGCATGTACAATTAAGAAACTAGAAAGTTGTGTGTGTGTGTGTGTGTGTGTTTGAGGGGGGAGACTTAATAAGCCTTAGATCAGCGGTTCTTGGTGAGCTGTAACCTCTTTGGGGGTCAAATGACCTTATCACAGGGATCACCTAAGGCCATATGCATATCAGATTTTTGCACTACAATTCATAATAGTAGAAAATTACACGAATTTTATGGTTGGGGACCACCAGAGCACGAGGAACTGTATTAAGGAGTCACAGCATTAGGAAGGTTGAGAATCATGGCCTTATGTGGTATTTTATAAGACATTCCATGGAGGCCTGTAACCATGAATAGTACCAAAATTCTATAATCTACTATACACACATACATATCTGTCATAAAGTTTATCTTAAAAGTTAGGGACATACTAATGACAAACAAAATCAGAATGCCTACTAAAATAAAACCTATGTGAACCTGTCTTAAAATTTCTAACTGCACCCTAATACACTATATTGTTAGGCCATAGTTGGTAACTGAAACCACAGAAAGTGGAAACCTTAGACAAGAGGATACACACACACACACATACACACACACATACATAATGAAAAATAGACATAGAGGTGATCCCAAAGAGAAAAGAAATAAAGTTCTTAACTGTATACATAATGCTTTCTACAATTCCTCTTGTCATTTTTTTTTGTATGTACACATCACCTTTATAAGGACTTGGAAGAATCAAATTTCTTCCATTTATTTCCTATTTTAATATTTTATAAGAGCCATTTTTTTGTTGACACTGGACGTTTCATATAGGCTAACAGTTAAAAGTAAGTTCTTAAACTTGAAGATTAAAGACTGATAATGTGTCTAAAGTATAGAGCAGACTGAGGAAAGTTGGTCGAAGTCATTGGTTCTCTGGACTAGTTATTGGATTGTTCATTCTTCTTAGAATGCCTTTGGTGATTTCATCTATTCTCTTCCCTCTGTCTTGAAATTTTTCATAGCCTAGAAGTGAGCTTCATTTTTTAAAAATACATACAGGCGATGATTTAGAAAAGGGTTCCACTGAAAGTCTAAAATAAAAGGAATACTTTGCCCATTGGAAGGTTACCTGCGTCTAAAAGCCTTGTTTCCCTTTATTTCTCCAGGGATTCCAGCCAGCATTTAGTTCTCCTTGAGTCTACGGGCATGGTAAAATCTTAGGATGGGAATGAAAGGTAATAATCAAAACCTTCTGAAGACATGAGGTAAATTCAGCTTTGTGGTCCTTTTCAGGCCTTTTGGTTTCTCTCTTTCTCTACTAGAGGGTCAGGGAAGGAAGTGAAGCAGCATGAAGATCGGAGCGTTCTTGCTTCCCTCTCCCAGGACTGAGTAACAGTAGGCGGAAAACCACATGTTCTATAGATTTCCGGGGATTGTCCTAAGCAAACAAACAGCTCTTACCAAAAGATGGGTAACTGGGTAGCATGGAGGAAATAGCTGAGAACTTGCTGTTTCCCCAAATTCCAAAAGCCTTTTCAAATCCCTAGTCCCATCTCCTCTCTAGCCCAAATGTTGCATGGTGTTTTTTTTTTCCCCTGGCATGCCCTACTCGGTGTACCAGGGAAACGTTAGTTACCATGGAAACATAATTCAAATAATTTCAGCAAAGGTTTCTCTTTCCTTATGAAGTGAGTACTTTTTCTAATTTTCTTATATTTTCTATGTCCTCGGAGTAATAGAACTCTTACAATATCTAGCTATTTTGAGTACTGACCTCCAGAGTATTCTGTTTTCTGTGATTGTGGGACCAAATTATATACAGCTTTAAATCCCAAAGTCCTGTCAAAATTCATATTCTAAGACTTGGGCACTCCTATATGCTTTCTTTGCAGGCAATAGAGTATTTTTTAAATGTCTGTTCCCTTCTCTTATCCCTCACTACTAGGGAACCTTCAGTAGTTATCAGAGGGTTCTTTCCTTGGCTTATGGCACTTTGAATCACAGACCCACTCCTCTGTGCTGCATTAAGAAGATGGAATAATTAGTCTAAAATGACTGTCTGGTTGCATTAGATTACACATTTGCATTTGAAATATAATCAGTCCAATTACAGAGACTAGACACATGGCATTAATCCCTGCAGTCACAATAACGACTTTCCACTTTCCAGAATACATGGCGAACATGGTATTTTGTTTATTCTCATTTTCTTTGGCTTGATTTGCAGGGTCCTAAAATAGTACCCGTGTCTTAAGTCTTTGCATTTACAATGACTCTTCCATTTTACATGACCTTGTCACAATACCCTTTAAGTTCATGAAGATGCTTGGTTGCAGGCAGTCATGCACATGGCACACATACCACAGACAACAGCCAAAACAAAGCCTGTGTCTTTTAGAAGCAACAGCAAGGCTGCACTAAATATCCTCTAGTAGTTCATAAACATGTATGAATAGGCACACAGGAACTCAGATTATGGGGAAATAGATTCTAGCTACATATGACACTTGTTCACATTGACTATTTTCTTTAAGTCTTTGTAAGTACCCCCTGAGGTTCTTATATCTGTTAGTAACATACACAGTGATGAGTGACAGATGTCTCCAAGCTGGAAAACTATGTAAGATCTCCATTTATTTTCTTGACAAATAAAGAAAGCCAGGAAGTAGCTCGACAAAGTAAGGATGGTGATTTTAAAGTTACAGCAGAGGTAAAGAGGAAGATCTAGATGACGGGTGTCATCAAGACTCAGAAGGAAAAGTCTGAGCTTGGAAAAGGGGAAACAGAGAGAGACTTGGCAATACCTCATGCAATGCTGCTACTCTGGTAGGACGTGTACCAAGATGGCATCATCATGGACTTTACAGGTGAATCACTGATGACTGTGGGGGACAATAGAGTGATGTATTGTAGAAAGACCAAGGAGTACTTCCTAGGTTGGCTCAGTAATGGACCAATGAGAATCAGAGAAGCTCACCCACCATGATTTTACTCCCCCAAATGAAAAGTGGTTATCATCTCTGTTGCGGGTTGATTGTTAAATGACCCCACTCTTACCTCTAGGCTCCTGTGTTTGGACACCTGGACCCTCACTGGTGAGGCTATTTTGGGAGAGGATGGAGTTTTTAGGAGATGGAGCCTTGCTGGAAGAAGTCACCAAGAGGTGTGTCTTGGAGTTCATAGCCCCGTTCCATTTCTAATCCAGTTTTTATTCCTGCTTCCTGACTGCTTAAGCAATACAAACAGGTGCCTCTTGTTGAATGGACTCACTTATGGCTGGGCTTTTCCTGCCATAATCCCTTAAAAGCCTGAGATATAATCTTTCCTCCCGAGATGCTTTAGCTTGGTATTTTATAATAGCATAAAGAAAATAGCTAATATAACCTCCTGTGTGGGGGTGTTTTATAATGGACAATGACAGACTAAATGGAAAAACCAATGTCAATTATATACTCTACTAATGAATGGGCGGGTGCTCACTGTAATGGTAATTGCATGGCCATCGTCACCCAAAACAAAACAATAATACATACAATGATTTGATGTTTCCAGATTTCTTCCAAGTGTAGAAGAATGTCCAGCTGTGTAGACACTTCTTTGTACCCAGGTCAGGATTCCTCTTCATCCCTAGCTTGAGATCTCCTCTCTGTCTTTCTTGAATAGATGGGAGTGTGCATCTTTCTGGGCTTCATGAACTAAGAAGCCTGTGTACAAAACAAATGAGGCTGAAAAAAATATGTGAATTCTGAGACCAAATAACTCAAGAGGGTCATCACACCTTGTTGCTCCTTCACTTTATGAGGACAGCATATTGAGTGCTAGAGAGTTGGTAGGATGGATGCAGAAGGGATGGATGCAAAAGAGCTCCAGCAGGTCCAGCCTGTGCTGTTCCTGAATCTCTAAGTGATGAATTTTTTTAATGAAAGAACTCATAGAGGCATTAGAGAACTTTGCTTAGCTGTTTGTAGGCTTAATTTTCTTTAATTGGACATAATTATTTCTCTTTGGATATATAAGATGTTTGTTCAAATCATTTCCCATCTTTCCTGATTTAACTATTTTTTTCTGATAAAGTGGGCCACACAAGCCCATTTTATAAGGAGAGTATTATGGTTTTTCCATAAAAAGGGCCATATGCCAAGATCCTGTTCATAGTATCAGAGAATTGAAAGGCAGAAGATATTTAAGGGGTGGAACCTAGAGGAGGATCATTAGGACAGAAGCATACCACCTTAGAAAAAGATTAATACCTTATTACAGATATGGGTCTAATCTTGGAACTCATTCCCAAGAAAATGGATGGCCAACCTTCTCATGTAGCTATCTTGCTTTGTTCTCTTTCTATATGCTAACTTTCACTTCTGGTTCTCTGCCATGATGTTGATATTGTATCGTTTGGATTTTCTAGCTGCCAGAACCATGAACCAAGTAACCCTCTTTTCTTCATAAATCACTCAGCATATTATGTTCGGTTACAGTGACACAAAACAGTCTATTTCAGAGAAATTGAGACAAATATAGCAAGTAATTCTGAAGATGGCCCCCCAGTCTCTCAGCTCTAGGTCTGCTGCTCTGCCTTCAGGAACAAGCTACCTAGCATTCCCAGGCTCTGATTCCCTCTCCTGTAAAATGAGGCCAATGACCTTTGCCTATGAAAGCCACTGTGAGATTTAAGTAGCAGCGCCAGAGCAGACTTCCACACAGAAACAGTCAGTTATTTTGTAAGAGGGCCTCACTGTTTTTTTTTTTTTTTTGTTCCAGGCGAGGACTGCATGAAGACATCAGGGTTTTCTGATTGAAGTCTCACACTGATTCTCAGGGCCATGCCTTTCCTGACCCTCACTGGCCTTTAGTTCTCCCCTCTCTTCATTTGTTTGGGAGCAGAAGAGAGAGAAGCAGAATGCTGCCTGGATGGTGTGATGCAGTGAGGCAGTTATCAGAGAAGAGACCCAAGAAGTTTAATCTCTCTCATTTACAGATGGAGAAACTGAGGCCGCCAGAGGGAGGAAAACCATGCTAGAAAGAAATAACCTTTTGCTTTTTCTTTGTGATATATATTTAAGCTTCTCTAGATTGCAGTAAGATCAAATAGTGATGGATTGATTATTTTTTTCTACCTTGGCTGGTATTAAATGTGAAAGGGGGTTATTTAGCCAAGGAGAGCAAAGTCTAGTTATGGCTGCTTGCAATGGCTGGAAGAGTATTTAATGTAAACCTAATACTGCTTTTCTAACTCCTGGTTTGTAAATTTGCAGAAGGCTCTCTTCCACGTGTCACTAATTAAATATAAAATGGGTTCATTATGTATGGAATGGGTCAACAAATGTGGGAGAACTTTGGAGAAGATAAAACAATGTTAAATGTTTGTATGAAATGTCATATTATTTTTGGTTTATACTTAAGTTATTTAAATTTCAGAATTTAGGACAATACATAGAACTGATAGTTTTTCTTCTTTTTAATCAGTGAAGTGTGTTGGGGTTGTAGCCCAGTTGGGAGAGTACTTGCCTAGCACGTACAAGGCCATAAGTTCGATCCCTAGCAGTATGTCAATAGAGTATGATGCCATAGAAGCAAAACCCAAGTACCAGGAGATAAAGACAGAGGAAAATCAGGTGTTCAAGGTCATTCCCTGTTACAGGATGAGTTTGAGGCCTGAGATGTGAGAGACTATGTCTCTCTTGCCACCCCAACAATAAAAGAACCCACGAGAGGAACTAAGAATTAAGACTAAAGTTTTCTAAGAATTTAAATTCATATGATTAAGCTCATGTACATAGAAAGAAAATAATTCTACCCAGAGAAAATCTTTCAAATAAATCATGGGCTGTGTGGTCAACACCACACAGCACCTTGAAGGCAAGATTTTTCACTCTGAGAGCTGAACACTCCTTTTTATTGCAAATGATGTGTTGATCAACTGAAATATTCTGAAATGATATGTCAGGCTGTTCCTTGGGTAATTGTCCCACTCAGTGGTTTTCTAGGGTCTCTCCAAACCCTGACACACAGTACCTAGCTTTGACTACGTTCCATGACTCTTTCAATCTTGCATCTTTAATGCCTTTAAAATGAGTACTGCATGGGCGATGCTTATGCGGCCAATTTCTGCTACCAGCTCCAGATGTAGCCCTGCTCCCTGGACTACAGCTGTGGAACTTCTGTGCACTGACCTTGAGGGGGTCTTTTCCACGCTGTCCCAGGGAAGCACAACAGCCTTCGCTTCAGTGGTGCTGACCTGTTTGAGATGGTTTGCTTAAAATAGTACCCTTTGACCTTGAAGTCAGTGTCATTTCTAAAACACAACATGCACAGCTGCAGTTTATAAGCTAGAGTCACTTTTGTTAGTTCATTTGTCTTCTGTTACTTTTTTTTTATAATATCCTCTTTAAATATGAGGAAAACATCCGAATTAGTTACTTGGAACTAACAGAGCAGCAATTTAAGTCCAGGTCTCTCTAGCATTAGAAAATAAATGGACAGATCTTTGAATGGCTTGATCCTGTAATGACCAGGTCAGGAATCCCTTTGTGCAGTGTGAATCCAATCTCCTGATCCTTGTGAGCCCTGAGGGAGGCAGAGGGTCATATCAGGGAGAACAGAAGCAGAGAGCACATTATCATTAGCTTAGATTTGGTTTGTTACCTGATGCGGAGAATTCTGACAATCTCATCCAAACCATGTATAAATGAACTCTCCATTAAGCCATCAGGCCCGAGCCCAAGGCAGACCATGCGGCCAGCTGTTCTGTTTCATTACCAAACTCAGTTAAATCTTGGATTTGAACCCAGTGTGGGCCTTTGATGGGGAAAGTTAGAAGAATGGAATCAAAGATTTACAACCGGGCTCTGTCTTTTAATGCACAATAATTATGAGTATAGCTTTCATCACAGCAGGAAAAAGGATGGAAATAAAAAGTGGAAAACAAGATATTTCTTTTTCTCCACCTATTTTTGCATGTGGTACCTCTTCTGATTTTACTCTCTCTTGCCACTTGGATCTGAACTTCGCCCAGCTTTTATTATCTAAATTCACACTGTGCTATTCTTAATTTACCAGGCTACCTTGGTCATTTGTTGGTGGCTCTGTCGTTTTTAATTATCCTCAATTCTGAATTTTGATGTTTTTGCTTTGTTGAGGGGTACAGTTCTCAGTTATTATTAACAGAAGAGATCCATCCCTCCAGGTATATGCTCTAAAGAAAATGTACAGTTGAATACCTTCTAGGTGTTTGTTTCTATTAGCATAAAAGTGACACAATATATATTAGTGGAATGAGATAAAAACACTCATATGGAATACAGATTGGTGTGGAATTAAGCTCACTATCAGGATCAATATCAGAGCAGTGACGAGGAACAATGATGTAATTTGTGTGAGTCAGGTAATATGCTTTAACTTAGACCAGAGTTGCACATCATTTATGGGTTAGTGCTTGTGCCAAATATAAACCAAGTTATTGGTGGTCAGGTCCTGTTGTAATTCAGCTCCTCTAACTAGACATGTGGAAAATGAATATCTAAACAGGATGCTAAGCAGGCGCTTGCTGTTCAGTGAGTGCTAATAAACCTGACGGATTCTGAGTTGGGAGTCAGGCTGTCTGAATTTTCAGCTTGTATTTGCCACTAACCAAACTTGTAAGCTGGAGCTAATTCCTCTTCTGGGTTTCAGTTTCTGCTGGGTAAATTGGCAGGAGGGTGGCTCTTAAGTCCACAACCTAAGATTTTGTGATAAAGGGGTCCCCTGCAAAGGGAAGGCAGCAGATTGCCTGAGGAGTCCTTGGCCCCTTCATCTCTAAGAGTCTACCCTCCCCCTTTCTTTGCAAGAGTTAGCTTAAGCATGATGTCCTCTCAAGAGTCATTTTCAGTTCTTCTATGGATGAGGCTCCTCTTTTTTCTCAGCACCTCAAAATTTTAACCAGAGTAGCTTGTGTCACTCAGCACCCTTGTGTGTTTTATATTTTCATTGTTTGTGCCCACATCCTAGTATTGATTAAACTTGAACAAATGCTTTATAGCAAGGCAGACATTTAATCCATATCTCTTATTGTTCTTAGCATTCTGGATGGTACACTGTGACTATTTATCATTTGGAGTTATGCTGATTAAAGCTATTCAGTGATTGTTTAGCTGAATGAGTAAGTGAATAGACCGAGACAGACAGATATAAAAACTATAGGAGTATATTGTTTGATTAAAATAGAGTCTCTGAAGTTAATACTAAATGTAATAGCTCTTCTTTATGATACATTTGCTAAACACTATGTAATTATACATTGTGAAGATTTCTGGAACTCCCAACTAGCCAAGTAATGAGATCATGCATAATAACAGAATGTTCAATCTAAATCTCAACCAAAATAAGTGCCAAAGTTGATACTGAGATTCAGCATTTGTTGAGCTGAATGAATAGGTGAACAGACAGACAGACAGACAGAAACACACACAGATAAACTATAGGAATGTATTGTTTGAGATTATTTCTCTGATCTCAAAACAAACATGTAAAGTTGGCAAATGTCTCTTTTTAAGACAAAGGGACTGAGCTTGAGAAAATATAAGCAGCTTACCTAAAGCCTTGGAGCCACCACATGTCTGACTACAGAGTGTGACTTAAACCACTGAACTGGGCTGTACAACTGATGCTGCCAGACGAGGAGGTTCAGACCAAGGGAAAATTTGGAAGAACACATGGTATGGTCTCTACTCATGTCTCAGTATTGTAAGGAGTATTTTCTCTCCCTCCAGAGTCCCCAAAACATGACAATATCACTTTCAATGTTCAAGTAATTTGTGGCTATTCTTTTTCAAAATTAGACCACAGAAGAGTTTAAAAATTATTGATCAGCAACTCATTATATTGCCACAATATCAACTTTGGTACTTATTTTTGGTTGAGATTTAGATTGAGCATTCGGTTATTATGCATGGTCTCATTATTCAACTCTTTGTGAGTTCCAGAAATCTTCATGATCACAAGATCAAGGCAGGAAAATTCATTGTTGTGATACACACAACCCAGTTTTCAACTTGATTTCACATAGACTATGTTTTCCTTATAGTTCCTAGATTATGTGATTATGTAATGGGTTGGGATGATTTTGTGTGTCTTAGTGTTGATACTAAGGATGCAGAACAATAAGTCAAAAAAACCTATCTGTTATTCTACATTGGTATTAAGCACATGTTGCAGGTAAGATTATAGGGGTACTAATGCTATACACTGTCATGACATATCATTTTTATTTTAATAAATAAGGTTTGCCTGAAGATCAGAAGGTGAAACCATGCCCTTGGTCAGCCTTAGAGACCAGGTAGTGGTGACACACACTTTTAATCCAAGTAGCCACACTAGTTTCCCATAGAAACTGGGTGGTAGTGGTGCACACCTTTAATCCCAGCCCTTGAGAGGAATATAAAAAGAGAGGAGACAGCTCTCAGACAGTCTCATTCTGTGATTCCTAGAGGCAGGATTGCCATTTCCAGTGAGGTAGAAACCAGTGACTGACTATTTTGCTTTTCTGACCTTCAGGTTGAACCACAATGTCTGTCTCTGGGTTTTTATTAATTGTGCTACAATACACCATCATTTATTAAGTTACATTTACTGTAATTTAAGCTAAAATTTTAAATTTGCTTCATGTTTTAAGGAAACTAAAGCTTATTAACAAAATTTATCAGAATGAACCGAAAGTATCAGCCAACTTCAGCAGATTGGAATCAGACCTAGCTCTCCTGTATCCCTCTCCAGAGCTCCTCACCACACAGGCTTGTTGTCCTCTACCGTCAGCATCCCACAGCAGACTACAGCATACACTGTCGCCACAGCTGAGCCTGTGCAACAGGCTCCATTTTCATTCTCAGTGCCTTCTTAACTGTCGTGTTTGCTGCTAAGACATGTGCATTCTGCGGGTGAGACAGTTACAAAATGCTATGCATCCAGCACTATCATATCACATAGAATAGTTTTAGTGCCTACAGTATCCTTTGTTCTCTACCTGTTTACCCTTCTTTTCCATCTAGTCCCTCCCAAGCAATGGTCTTCCTTCCAGAGTTTTACCCGGATTAGAATGCCATGAAATTGGAATTATCTAGCACACAGCCTTTCCAGATCGATTTATTCACTTAGCAATGGGAATTTAAGACTCCTCCAAGCTAATTTCCTTTTTAATATTAAATAATATCCCAGAACCTGAATTTGCCACAGTTTGTTTGGCCACTTATCTACAGAGCGACCAAGCTTTGCCGTGGTGAATAAAGACATAATAACCAGACACATGCAAGTTTTTCTGTGAAAATGAGTTTTTACTTGGCTAAATGCCTTGGAGCGCAATCACTGGGTTGGATGTAGGGGGACATTCACCTTCGCAAGAACTAACAAAATATATTTCAAGACAGTTCTATTATTTTTGTACTTGCCCCAGTAAGGAATTGCAGTCTCTGTTGCTTATGGCCTCATCAGCATTTTGGGCTATCGATTTTTTTTGGTTGCAACAATTTCAAGAGATATATGGGGACATTCCTCCCATTGTTCAACACACCTCATCATATGGAACACTTTTCATACCTGTATAGTCTTTGATCAGATCTTTTGCACATTCAAAGACTCAGTTATTTATTTACTTATTTCTGAGATTGAATAATTCTCTTTATATTATAGGCAACAGTTTTTCATTATGCTATTTAATCATGGATCAGGCCTGTGCTATTTTATCCAAAAATGTCATGTCTTACTGAAGGTCTTCTAGAGTTTTTCTGTTATCGTCTAGGAGTTTTGTAGATTGGTGTGTTATTTTTCTGTCTATACCTTTTCTAAGTTTCTCTTTGTGGAGGGTGTGTGATCTGTATCTAATTTTTTTGAGAATTTTATTCATGCATACAATAAAATGTGGCCATTCATAATCCTCATTTCCCCATTCAAACTCCATTTATAATCCCCTAAACACACCCACATCCCAACTCTGTGTCTTCAGGGTTTTTTTGATAACCCATTAAGTCCAGTTAGAGATGCATAAGTGCACAGGTGTGGACCATTTATTTATCAGCGTGAAGCTTATCAGTGGTTACATCATCAAAAGAGAGTGATTGATTGTCACTCCCTTAGCAAATATTTATTGTCACTAGCTCCTCAGTAAGCGACGGGCTTAGAGATCCTCTTTGCCAGCAGTGGTGGAGGTATTTGGGCTGGCTTGATCTGGTACAGGCAGCCAGATCTGCCGTGAGTTCATGAACATGATA
>LOJH01055381.1:0-11877 GCA_001685095.1 Ellobius talpinus | reverse complement strand
TCTTATCTATGCTAGCCACACAGCTCAGTACCTTTCTCAGCCAGTCAGGTCACAGGTGGCGCTATTGTTTGTTTTGGGGTTTTTTTGATTTGGCTTGGAGGAGTTGGTTTTACTTTCTTTTTCTTTCATCAAGAAATAAGTCTTTTGATATCATTTTGTACATTTTTAATATAGTTCTCCTGTTATGGAGGTCATAATTCTAATGTTACAATAATTAGTTATAAGACTATATTGTTAGAATAATTAGAAGATCCCAAATTTATGTTGTTCATTGTAACTAGTGTATAGATATATCTTATGTTGATTTTATATCAACAAAATTTATTAATATATTTAGTAATTTTATGTATCTTCTTTTGGATGTTTGATAAAAACAATATCACTACTGAGAAAATGGGGGCCTTTGACATATCTAATACATCTTATTTTTCTTTAACATTTGCTATGGGATATTTAAGTTCAATTGAAGTGTATTTTTTAGGGACATTCCTATAATATAGAATAGATTAATTTTATAATAGAATATATGCTTTAATTTTCTAATAGAATATTAGCTTTTCTGTAAATAGTTGTTAGATAGTCTTTGTCCTGTTGAAGATGTTACTTTATAATGTTTCTGATTATTAAAAACAGTTAGGATATTTGTTTTGGTTTTGGTTAAGTATTAAGACTTTGTCAAGATGTTGGATTTAATAATTTAATTAAATCGATTAAAAAAATAAGAAAGAAAGCAGGCTGAGCAAACCATGAGAAACAAGCCAGTAAGCAGCACCCCTCCATAGCTTCTGCATCAGCTCCTGCCTCCAGGTTCCTGCCCTGTCTGAGTTCCTGTCCTGACTTCCTTCAGTGATGTACTGCTTCCTGGAAATGTAAGATGAAAAGAACCTTTCCTCCCTAGGTTGCCTTTGGTCGTGGGGTTTTATGGCAGCAATAGAAACCTTGGTTAAATAAGGTAGGCCCTCATGTTTGTAGAGCACACTCTCTTACCCACTGAGATAGCATGATTCCCCTTTTTACACTCTTCATTCATTTTTCCATCCTGTTCCTGGGAATATCAATGGCGTGACTGGGGATCTAGCTGCCATCTTAAATTAGGAAGACAATGATTTCATCCTAGGGATGACTGAGCAATGGATGGATCCCTGATCCCTATATGACTTTGTGGAGCAGAGATATTGGCCATCAGACTCTGGTGGGAAAGAAAACTAAACTTTTGCTGATGCCGTAGATAAGTGAAACACATGCCTACTCCAGAGCCACGTGGTTTGGGCTCTCTGAGCCTCCATAGGTAATCTTCATCTATACAATGAGAATCATGAGGCAGACTTCACACATCTCACCGTGTGTCTGGGAAGGGACATGACAGAATGTTTGTGACAGCACTGGGAAGGCTGTTCAATAGTGACACCCTTTCCCCTCCCTGCCCCCCAAAAAGTCAGAAATTTATTGCTGGGCACCAGGAAAGGGAAGTTGAGGTGGGGTGGGGTGAGGGAAGGGGAGTTACACAAAGGAATCATAAATACCCTCTTCCTTCCTGCACTGCTTCCTAGAGGAGCTGCACTTCCTGTTTCCTTAAGTCTTGCTCTCTCGTCTGATCCTCTGCAGTAGAGAGGGAGGAGGTTACATGACAGCATTTCTAAGTCCCTGGGGACTTCCTGTCCCTGATTACATGATCTTTTTAAGACTATACTGGTCAGACCTTTGTGGAAAGGTGAATGGGGGGTCATTTATTTTAAGGTTCACAAAGGCAAGGTCTGATTGCCCTCCCTCTGGCTAGCTTGCTTCTTTCCCAGATGAGAGGTAGGACCCACACAGGTCCACACTGTCCACAGTAAGGGGGTACTGCTGACAGGCTCACCCTTTGCCCTTGCTAGCCTCCTGAGAAAGACATTCAAATGTCACAAATATCTAAACTGTAGAACACAAGCCACACATGAATCTAGTTAGGTGACAAAAACTGAGTGCCCACAGATTGTGACACAGCTGGAAGTTCCTAGCTGGTCTTGGTGGACTCCACAGGTGCCCCTCTCCTTGTTTTGAAGAGCAGTGTGTCATTTAAGGCCTCCAGACACGATCCTCTGTTGACAGGAGGTTACGCTCCAGGCCAGCTCCAGGCACTGCAGGTTGAGCCAATTCAACTGAGGGACTCTAGTATGGCCCCAGGACTTTGGGATTCTTGAATCTCTAGCCTTGGCAAATGAAAAAGCCACTGTACCTGTAATCCTAGCCCTCAGGAAGTTGAAGTTCCATGTTTACTCTAAGTTTGAGGCCAGCCTGTGCCAATGTCAAGGGGATTAGGGCATGATACTGGCCGGATCTGCTCTTCCTGTATTGCCCTTCCGGCAGTGTGACCAGAGCAGCTGGTCCTCTTGGCTGCTGCCCAAGAGCTCAAAGGATCTGGAAGTGGGTCATTGGCTGCATTGATCATTGCGGAGCATGCACCTGCAGCCTGCCTCCCAAGGGCCTTCTCATACTACTAAGGGAAGCAGGCAGGGGCCAATAGTCCCAGGAACAGGCTTCAGAAACAACAAACAGAAGCCGATGGAACATGACCCTTACCCCTCAGAGGCATAGTTCCGAGGGACCTGAGCCTGGGAAGGCTAGGGGGAGGGTCCCCAGTAGCACTTAAGACATGCTTCTCGCCACCAGACAGATGGTGGTGGTTCATGCCTTTAATCCCAAAACTGGGAAGGCAGAGGCAGAAGAATGGAACTCTGAGTTTGAGGCCAGCCTGGTCTACAGAGTGAGTTCCAGGATATCCAGGGCTACACAGAGAAGCCCTGTCATGAAAAAATGACATCCAGGAGGCCCACAAAAGAACTCTTCTACAGCCTATGTCCTCTCAAATTCACATGCTCATGCTCCAAGGTGACAATTCTGCAAGGTGGGATTTGGGTCACCTGGGATGGAACCTTCCTGAGTGACATTAGTACCTTTACAAAAGAGGCCACAGAGAGCTCCCTCATTCCTGCTGCACATGTGGGCACTAAGAAAAGATGCCATCTAAGAACTAGCGTGCTGACCCTCACCAGACTCCTTGCTCTTGAACATGCCAGCCTCTCGAAATGTAAGAGAAAAAAATTCTTCTCTTCTTTGTAAATGTAGTGATTGGAATGAGTGTTGGAAATTTGAATATTTGATGCCCAGTTGGTGGTGCTGTTTGGGGAAACTTCGGAGAGTGTCCTTGTTGGAGGAAGGATGTCACAGCGGTGAACATGGAGAACAAAAAGCCTCAGCTAGTTCTAGTTGGTCTCTGTTTCCTGCTTGTGGCTCAAGATGTGAGCCCTCGGCTTCTTGCTCCTTCTACCATGCCTTTACTCTGCCACTGTGAAGGCTAACCCTGTGGAGCTGGGAGTCAGTGTAAATTCAGTTCTTCTAGAACTTGCCTTGCTCGTGGTACTTTAATCACAGCAATAGAAAAGCAACTCATACAACAAGCATCTGGCTTATGGAATTGTATTATGGCACTTTAAGCAGATAAGCCCTACCCCAGGACTCCCTAGTTTCTGGAGGGCAGGCCCTCTCTGTGCCACCCCAGTGTCATTCTTGACCCAAGGTATACACATGATATGTAGAACCAAACTGGCCTACAGCTGACTCCAGACACCCTCCCTATCCATCAGACTGTTCGCTCTCATGGTTGCCTGTAGGTAGGATATCTCTGTCCTGCCAGCCAGCTCCCAAATGCCCACATGGAGACTTCTCATTAATTTTAAAAACTTGGCTGATAGATTAGGTTTGTTCCTAACTAGCTCTTATAACTTAAAGTAAACCATTTTTATCAGTCTTCAGGTTGCCACATCACTTGTGGCATTTACCTATGCTGTTGCATATCTTGTTCCCTCTCCATCTGGCTGGTGACGCTACCCTTCTTTATCCCAGAGAGCTCTCTCCCTGTCTACAAGTCCCACCTAACCTCTTCCTGCCTAGCTATTGGCCACTTAACTCTTTATTAAACCAATGAGAGCAACACATATTAACAGTGTACAAAAGATTATTCCACAATTGCCCTTCTCCTACCATAGTTCTATTTATGCATATATCCCATGCATTCATAAATTCACATAAACATGCTGGACAGCTACTATATGCAAGGCATGAGTGTCCCCTCCACACCACCAGCAGGTCCAGCTGTTCTGTCTTCAGTCATCTCTTTGGCCCTCCCATTCTTTCTTGGTCCATTGGTAACTGTCAATGCTCTATATAGTAATGTCTCAGCCAATAGCAAGTTGCATATAGGACAATGGTCCCATGTTATATGTCCTGGTGCTATCAGTAGCACCTTAGTTGGTATAAGTACACTCTAGGATGATCATACAATGAAATCACCTAATGATGCATTATCAGAAGTGTCCCTGCTATTAATTGATGCATGACTGCATTTGCATTTTAAATGAGGCTATTGGAGGTAGGAAATTTTTACTAAAGAAATGACTTTCTAGTGAGTAGACAAGGGTAGCTGCCAATATTTTGAAACAGGGTGAAGAAGCCCTAAACTCGGGCCTCTTAACTGTAATGTTCTTCTGTGCCTGGACCAGAGGTATAGCATGTAGACTCTCAATCCTAGCTAGAACCAAGCTTTGGCCCTTTTAAAAACTCATATATGCAAAGACACACACTAAGCATAAATGCTCCCATGAGCCCACTGTGTGCATGTCCAAGCTTGGTCTCTTCCCTCCTCACAACTGCCAGCCACCTGTCTGGCACTTGCACTGTAAATGGAGATGTTGTGTGATTGACAAGCCAGCCAGCAGCGTATATTTGGTTGGAATCGGAGATATCATTACCATGGCGACCACAGTCCCTGGCAGCTCTGTTATCTTCCATGCTCTGGGGAGTTGAGTGCTGTACTTGAGAGACCTTCCTTCTGGAAGCCACTCCTCCCTTCAGGAGTACCTTTTAATTTCTCCCTGGGGCCTTGCTGCTTTGGAGCGAGTTGACTTCACACCTCTCTCTGCTAATGGGGAGGGAGGTTTTAGGGCGAGTTGTTATGCTTTAATCAGGCTGCCTGTCCCCTGTAACCTTGGAGCTGCTCTCCAGGGGCATCTGAAATCCACGCCTTCTTCACACACAACCCCAGTCTGGAGCTGTATGTGGAAGGAGGCAGTGCTCCCTGAGGTGCATTGATCAGATCTCCCTGCTATGTGGTGAATATTTGTGCTTCTCAAAATTCTTATGCTAACATTTTAAATCCTGAGGCGATGGTGTCATTGGGCCCTTTGGTGATGGCAGTGGGTGGGGGTAATTAGGTCATGAGGGTGGAGTTCTCTTGAATGGATTAGTGCCCTTAGAAGAGACTCGCTAGAGAGCTCAATGCAGTCTCTTTTATTTTCAGTTTACATGAGCGTGTGCGTGAATGTGTGTGTGTGTGTGTGTGTGTGTGTGTGTGCGTGCACGTGTTGGTACACATATTCGTATGTGAGATTGTGGAGGTCAGAGGTAGACATTGGGTGTCTTTATCAGTTGCTCTCCACCTAAGGTATCGAGGCAGAGTCTCTCATGTGCCCTTGGAGCTCACTGACTTGGCCAGTCTAGCGAGCCAGCTTGCCCTGGGCTCCTCTATCTCTGCCTCCCAGATGCTGGGGTTACAGGTGGGCCACCATGCCCACTTGGTACTTTCACAGGGGCTGGGGATCCAAACTCAGATCCTCATGCTCATGCAGCAAGCATTTTACCCACTGAGCCCTCTCCCCAGCCCCTCCTTAGCCCCTTCTTCTGTATCAGGACATAGTGAGAAGCCGGCCGGCCCTTTATGAACCAGAAAGTGTGCCCTCACCAGACCCTCGGCATGTCAGCACCTTGATCTAGCACTTCCCAGTCTTCAGAGCTGGGAGAAAGAAGCATCTCTTTATATCAGCCATACAGATGATGGCAGCTTTGGAAAACCACATAAACAGGCCATGAGACATCCTCACCCTTCGAGATCAAGGGACTCTTAATCCTCAGTTGCTGAGGGAGGGGTGCACTGTTGACAGCTTTCAGGTGAGTCTCACACCAGGAATTGCCCTCAGTCTAAGAAAACTGGCTCACCAGAGCCATATCCCTCCCTGGGGACAGACTTCATTTAATAATTGGCCTATTGGGATGCAAAGGGCCTACCCCTCAGTTCAGTCAGGGACATCTCTGAAAAGTCACCCCCCATTCAAAAGCCCCAGGGCATCAGTCACCGGAGACCTCCTATTGTGACTCCAACCCAGCTCAGTTCCTCTGCCCCTCCTCAGCCTGGCTATTTCCCTAATTCTCCTGCAGCTTTGGAGCCTGAAGCTCCCAGTGAGAACTCACAGGCAGCAACCTGAATCTCAGAGCCTGTTCCCAGCTCCCATTCCAACCCAAAACCCACCTCTGGAGTTCAACTTGCACACCCTTTCCCTGGACAGAAGAGGAAACTGAGGTTCATGAAGGGCCTGGCTTCCCTTGTGATCTCTCAGGAAGAGTATGAGGCTTAATCCATAGAGCAAGACTCTCAGCATTGAGTACAAGAGCACATGTTCCTTGAACTGAGAAGAGAGTAATGGAACCAAGAGGCTGCTAGGTAATTCTCACAGCAACCATGACAGGGGTGACAGAGTTAAAGAACCAGTCCTCATTGCCACATTGTCCTGCCAACCTGGGAACTCACTTTAGTTACAACCAATACCACCAGCGAGATTCTGTATGGCCCCTACTCCTAGCTACCAAAAGGCCCTGCTTCGCAATTACCATGAGTACCCACGTCTAGGGACAGGGACATATGGCAGGACCAGTTGTGTCAGCTGTACTGTGGGTCAGTGGCTCTCAATGCTCCCTGCACATTAAAGCATCTAAAAGCTTCGAGAAATCCTGATGTGCAGGCCACACCCCAAGGGAATCAAATCAGAGATGAGTCCTAAGCGTTGCGCTTTCTTTAAACTCACAACCACAAGTTGAAGACCTCTGCTGCAGGGAAAACCAATGAGGAAAGAGCTGGGAAGACCTCTCTTTAGCCCCTTACACCTTATGTCGGGTAGAGCTGGATCCAGGAAGCAGGAAAGCTCTGGCTGAGAACGTTTAAGTGACTTACTGTGGAATTTTGTCGGCACATTGACCTGACTAGTCAAGTCAGCTATGCAAGCTTGCTGGACTGCATCTGCTGTGCGGACCACTGAGAAAAAGGATGGGTGCTGTGGTTATTTACCCCCTGCTGTGTAACAAATTATCCCTTAAATTCTCTAGCTTTAAGCAAATGAACACTTAGAATCTCATATCATATCTGAAAGTCAGGAAGCCATGAGCAGCTCATCTGGATGGTTCTACTTCAGGGACTGCCTTGTGAGGTTGCGGTCAGAGCATCACCTGGCACCTGGAGCTATCTGAAGGTTTTTCTGGGACTGGTGAATCTGCTTCCAAGATGGCCTACTCACGTAGCTGTTAAAGGGAGGCCTTAGTCCTTGCGGCCTGATGGTCAAAGGTTCAGCTTCTCACCATGTGAACAGCTCTACCGAACTACTCCTGACACAGAAACTGGGTTTCCCCTGAATTAAGTGATCTGAGGAGATGCGAGGCAGAATGGAGAAAGGCGCAAGCCCCAGACAAAAACCCCATAGTCATCTATAGCCGAATCTGTTTCACCACTTCAGCTGGTTTCCTGTTGATTACTGCAGCTGTGGGCAATGCGGGACATACTCAAGTCTGCAAACATCAAGAAACGAGGAGGGGCTCTAGTGGAGAGATGATGGCTGAGCAGTTAAGAGCACTTAGCGCTCTCGCTAAGGACCCGGGTTCAATTCCCAGCACCCATAGAGCTGCTCACAACCATCTGTAACTCCAGTTCTAGAGGATCTAGAATGCTCTTATGGCCGCCACAGACACCAGACATACACATGGGGCAGGCATACGTGCAGGCAAACACACAAATTTAAAAAATAAATAAATAAAGTTAAAGAAAAGAAGTAGGGACCATAGGCAGGGGCAGATCTAAGAGGCCACCTACCAAAAACATGTGGATGTGTGCAAAGATAAGCAGAACACCCTTAACAGCTAAAACCCATGTTTCACTTCCCCCAACCTCTAATGCAGAGTAACTTGTTGGAAAAGCTGGTGTCCTTAGCCAGGACTGTGCAGACATTTGTGTCGTGAACTGCAGGCTGAAGGGTGAAAGGAGCACTGATTCATCTTTGCCTTCCAAATGATGGACAAATGTCTCTTGTAGCCATCCTTAACATCAAGCTATGCAGAGGCTAGGATCCCAGGCAATGTAGGTTCATCTTATTGAGACACCCAATCAACAATGGTACCACAGGCTGGCTAACAAAGGAGGCGATTCTTATGAGTTTTCTGTTCCTTCTTGAACTGGAGCTAGGAGCAAAGACAACCGTGGATGAGTCAGAGCCTTCCAATGAGAAACTCAGACTTGTCTGAACCTTGGGGAAAGCCCCTCCAATTCCCTCTTCAGGCCTATGATAAAACCACTCTGGTTTAAATGCCTTTCATTCTGTAGGAGGCAAAGAGGGAGAGAAAGAACGGAGGTGGGTGCTTTGAAGACTCATTTCCCAGAGTCGACAATAATTTCTGTCCACTTCACATCAGACAGCCAGATGAAAAACACCCATTTCTTAGTGAAGATGAACTCTGGAGAGGTATACTGATGTGGGGCTAAGTGGGGAGCATTAGGCACTTGACAAGGACAGATGAGTGAAAATGGAGACCGCTGGGAAGCGGTGGGAATGAGCTAGTTGTGTGCAGGCACCAAGTTCTGTTTCATTCTCTTCATTCTGGGGTCACAGAAAGACTACATTCCTGCTCTCCTTTCAAGTTAGACTGGGTGGTATGATTGGGTTCTGGCCACTGAGATGTAGTTGGAAACAATATCAATCATTTGTCCCAAGCCTCACCATTAAAAATATTCTATGCAGTCTCCCCATTGTACTGTCCCCTTCGGCAACAATCACATAAAACATACCAAGATGCTAAGAGAGAAGCATTGAGGGTTGCAGATTCCTTATGTGGCTGACAGCTGTCCTAGGGAGTAGCGCAACCCACAGTAGACTTTGCTGGGGTGATGTATATGCAGGGGTTCTTTGCTTCTGCAGCATGGTCTACCTTATCCTGTCTACTGTAGAAAGCGGTACCAGAAATGAGTCTTACTGAAATATAAATGTTAATCACAGCATTGAGCAGTGAGGAATATCCTGTCAGAGGTTGGTAAGATAGGGATCCATGTTCTGAAGGCTTCTAGTTTCATCTCTTGCTGCAATAAAACACTAACGGAAAGCAAGCTGGGGGAGAAAAAGGGTTAGGTGGCTTACAATTCCAGGTTACAGCCCATCATTTCTTGGAAGTCAAGGCAGAAACTCAAGCAGCCGGTCACATCACATCCACAGTCAAGAGCAGACTGAATACGGGTACGCATCTCTGCTGCACAGCCCCTAGTTAGCTTTCTCTACTCGTCAGAGTCCACGGCCCAGCCCAGGAAATGGTGCCACCCACAGTGGCCTGGGTCTTGTTACATCAATTAACAATCAAGACAATCACCCAGGGACACGTGCACAGGCCAATCTGATCTAGATAATTTCTCAACTAAGACTCTCTTCCCAGGTGACGCCAGGTTGTGTCAAATTGCCAGTCAAGAATAAAGCAGCTATCCATGCAGAAACAAATATTCTGTCAGATAAGAGGCCTTCACATTAGCATCTGAGAAGTGCTCTAGACTATGATCATTGTGTCCCCCATCCTTCCCTTTTCAGAACACTGAGGTTTATTGTGGCCTCTTCTATTATTGGGTTAATGATGAGGAAATGGGAGTGTAACTGAAGGTTTCTCATCCTGTCTGGTCTGTCAGCTGCTTTTAAAGCAACCACTCAGAGGCTTAATATTAATTGCATACTGTTTGGCCTATTGGCTCAGGCTTACTATTAACTAACTCTTACAACTTAAATTAACCAATTTCTATTAGTTTATATTTTACCATGAGGCTCATGGCTTGTTACCTCACATCTTGCTTTTCCAGTGGCTGCTTGTGTCTCTCTCGACTCTGCTTTCTTTCTCCCTGTATTCAATTTGCCTTTCCTGCCTAGCTATATTCTGCCCTGCCATAGGCCAAAGTAGCTTCTTTATTAACCAATGGTAATAAAACATATTCACAGCATACAGAGGGGCATCCCAAATCATGGGGTGCTGATAGTTGGTGTTATTTGTCTAAGTTTGGTGGTTTGAATGAGAATGTCCCCCATTAGCTTATGCTTTTCAACACTTGGTCCCCATTTGATGGTACTGTTCAGGAAGGCAATGGGACTTTTGGGAAGTAGAGTCTTGGTGGAGGAAGTACATCATTGGTAGTAGTCTTTGAAAGTTTATAGCTTTTCTCCACTTTCAGTTCACTCTCTCTGCTTCCTGTATGTGGATAAAGACGTGATCTCTCAGCTCTCCCACACCTACTGCCATGCCTTCTCTGCCATTATGAATATACAGCTCTGGAACCATAAACCAAAATAAACTTCCCTCCTTAAGTTGCTTCTTGCCTTGATATTTCATCACAGCAACAGAAAAGGAACTAATGTACTTGAGAATCAGTAGGTCTAAGAAAAGAAACCTATGCATCCACAGATGAAACAGCTCTAGGTTTCAGGAGTCTTTGGGGGTAACATAAAGTACCCTGATGCTAGTAGTTTAAGCATCAGTGATTTCTTATTTCTCTTAATTCCCTGAATCAGGATTCTGGCATGGCAGATTCTCAACTCTATCTGTCATTAGCCAACATCATTCACTCAGCTGCTTTTGCTGGGGTCAGAACTTCAACCATGTGTCTACATCTTGGGTGCTCTTCCATGTAGCCTCTGAGATCTACACTCATGGCATATCATCCTTCATCAGACTAGCTTCCTTGCAGCATGTCACTGGCTTCCCAGGGCATGAAGGCAGAAGCTACCAGCACTTGTTAAGGGGAAAGCCCAGAACTGATGTGACAGCAATTCTACCACATGCATTGGCCAAAGGGGGTTAAAAGGTGTTATAGTTTGGACATAAATGATCTCCACCCAAAGAAGTTCATATGTTGAAGACTTGGTCCTCAGCTGGTGATGCTATTTGAACACTTGAGAATGCAGGGCCAGGCTAAAGGAAATAAGTTACTAAGGATGGGCTTTTTGGGTATCTTGTCTCTAGCCCCCATCACTACTCCCTGTACACACTGAGTACAAACCCGGAACCCATAGAGCCAAAGACCATGGACTAAACCTCTGTTTCTCCTTTTAGGTTGTTCTGTCATGTGCTTTGTTACAGTGCCCAAAATGCTAACACAGAAAGTGTTGGAGTTTCAATATGAAGCAGCCCTCACAAAAGACTCACATGTTCAAGGCTTAGGCCCCTCTACTGTGGTACTACGGAGGAGTAAATGGATCACATGGATGCTAACCTCATTCATAGACGGACAGATGAGTTCACACTAAGAGAGATATTGAGACCTCAGGTCTGATTGAAGGAAGTAGGTTACTGTGGCACGCTCTCTTAGTTTGGGTTTTTATTGCTGTGAAGAGACACCATGACCATGGCCACTCTTATAAGGAAAACATTTAATTGGGGCTGGCTTATAGTTCAGAGGTTTAGTCCCTTATCATCATGGTGGGGAACATGGCAGCTGTAGGCAAGCATGTGCTGGAGCTGTGAGCCCTACATCTTGACCCAGAGGCAACAGGAAGTTGACTGTCTGTCACACTAAGTGAAGCTTGAGAAAAGAGACCTCAAAGCCTACCCCCACAGTGACACACTTCCTCCAACCTACTCCAACAAGACCACATCTCCTAATAGTGCCAATCCCTATGGGGGCCATTTTTTTTCAAACCACCACACATTACTTTGTTCGCAGCCCATTTCTGTAGTGATATGGGGGGCACAGGCCTGCTTTTCGTCCCACCCGGCTCCCAC
>LOJH01055380.1:824-11877 GCA_001685095.1 Ellobius talpinus | reverse complement strand
ACAGTAACACAGCTTCACAGAGTTAAACAAATGCAGCGTGAACAAAAGTCACACACCTGAAAACAATATTCCCCAACATTTCCCCTATTTTCTTTCTAAGAAAAAGAAAACAATTAAAAGTTTTAACTTTAACATAGTAAGACTGTATAAAATAAGAACAATTATCAAGTAAAGATTACAATCACAATGTACTGAATTCCAATTCATTTGTATCTGGTAAATTTAAAGAAAATACTCCATAATCTATCCTATCTTAGTAAGTCAAAAATTTTATACATAACTTACTTTCCATCATATCTAAGAAATGCTGCCACTATAATTATCTAGTCTTCAACTCCATCAAAGACACCAGAAGGATAGAACATTATTTAAATAAACAACAAGTGCATTGCAAATGACTTCTAAAAACTCTAAAAATGGCAGAGACATCTGACTGCCTGGACAGTCACCCAAAGTTCCTTTGTAACATTGGGGCACCCATCTTCAGCCTACAGGCCTGTAGTATCTGGCAGACTTTACAATAAAGCAGGAAATTTGAAAGACTGTCCCGACTATATTGGCAGTTTGTCAGTCACTTTCCTCTGTGTCCTGCAGAATGCCTGGCCGTTTCTTCTGTGAATTAGGAACCCTGAATGACCATCCAACCTTTTTCAGTCTGGCAAAGGTTCCTTTCCTGAGGATCCTGCATGTCCAGTCTGAATAGCACATTGTCAGCAGTCACAAAGGCAAGAGCAGTTTCTCTGCCCAGTGGTTAACCTTGTCACAGTGAAAACGAACTCCACAAGGAGTTTCTTTAATGCCCATCATCTCTGAAGTAAATTGGTGCTGCCAGGAGCAGATGTATCTCATTGTCATGAAAATCTTTAAATCAACAAAACGTTTTAAATGCCATATTCTATAGGTCTTGAAGTATTTGCAGACCATCTATCTAAAATATATCTCTATATGGTATATTATACCTATTATATCTACAAATTTGATTGATATAGATTAGTAACTACTCACCTGTATTTCTTGATTAGCTTAAATAGTTCATAATAATAGTTTTCAAAAACTAGAATTTTACCTTACATTTTTAAATGAACTGCATAGGTACAATACCTTAAACAATAGCAAAAACACGTAAGATATGTTATAGAAAAATAACCTTAAATTGGTATCAATATACAAAATCCTTTAAAAAGTAATAGAAACATATATACAGTGTGTGGTAGCCAAAATTACGATTTGTATCAATATACAAAAGTCCTTTAAACAAGAGTAAAAACATATATACAGTNCCTTACATTTTTAAATGAACTGCATAGGTACAATACCTTAAACAATAGCAAAAACACGTAAGATATGTTATAGAAAAATAACCTTAAATTGGTATCAATATACAAAATCCTTTAAAAAGTAATAGAAACATATATACAGTGTGTGGTAGCCAAAATTACGATTTGTATCAATATACAAAAGTCCTTTAAACAAGAGTAAAAACATATATACAGTGTAACAAAATTGACTTTGAATTTGTAACCATATACCAATATCCATGCCAATGCAAAATATCTGAGATTAATAGTTGTCTTTTTTTCTTACATTCCTATATTCCTCTAAATTATAACAAACATCCATGACCAACAAAATAATGAAAGACCACCCACACCCCACTCTTGGGAATGTGGACCTTGTGTTCTCTAGACTGCTTCCTGCTGAATGTGGGCAAAGCATTTTTAGGGTCCCAGAGAGAAAATCTGTGATAATGGCCAAGCCTTGGGAAGACCATTATAACCTTTACTGATAGATATTACCTGTCAAGTTTCAGGAGGTCTCCCCTGATCAGACCAGATCCAAATCAACCTGGAATAAATCTACAGCCTCTTGTTTCCTCAAACAAAAGCAAAACCTCTTCTCCAAAGCACTTTCTATTTCCATTTGACAAGTAAATTTTTTGAATTTTTTAAAGTTAAGGCATTTTTAAAATAGCTATGCTAGTTTATTTCAGCAATCCCTCTTTCAATTTCAGGTCTCTTGGCAGCTGTTCTTTGCTTTTTAGCAATCAAAAAATTCAAAATCAGCACAACACTATATAGGATCCAGACTCCCTATGTGTCTCCCATCTTTATGTGGCCTTTTTATTTTACATTACTTTTGCTGTCTCTGTAAAGACTTTATTATTTTTAAGCTATTTATTTCTATCTATGACTGCCTATACCCATTTTCTTTCTTTCTTAAGCCCATGCACATTGCAAAACACACGAGGACCTGTTTAGACGACTTCTTGCATCTGGACCTCTTTTACTGCATATCTTTTAGCCTTCTTTGACTGCACAAACTTTAGAGTGCCAAGCTACTACACCTGGGTCCTCCATGTGCTCTATATGCTGGCTCCGCCCACTCTTGGGTTGAGTCTTGAAAGCCAAGTTCAAAGTCTGTGTCCTGGTCAGAGGTTCCTGACTGAGAGCTGCATTATATCTTTCCAGCTATGGAAGCTGGCACTTTTGTTGCTACAAGTGGTTTTCACTTAACTTGTGTTAAGTAAAATTCTAATTTCTATTTAGCACTGCCAACTGAAGAGCACCGTCTCTTAAAGGAGTGCTGTACTTTTTTTTCAGCTTTCTCAGGCTTTTGATGGATATTTGAGCCCCAAATTGTTACACCAAAAAAGTGCAAATTAGGAGGGGTCGATTGCAGACTCTAATGACTTCCAAAGATTGCTAGGAAACATTTCCAATCTATGGCCCACTATTGGGATAAAAGCTGATGAACTCATTAATTCAGACAAAACGTTAGATGGTGACAAGGACAGAAGTAATCCCAGGAAATCATCATCTGAAGCTGAGAGAGAATTGACTTTAATAGAAGAGAATTACAGAAGGCACATGTGGATCATATGGATCATGTGGATCCAAATCTTAACTGCATTCTGGTCATATTACCCTCCAAATATTCCCCTACAGGAATTTTTCATGAAGAGGGAAGATATTATCTTAGAATGAATATTTTTTCCACATAAACCAAGTAAAAAAATTTTAAAACTTATGTGTAAAAGGTCTCTGAGTTAATTCTAAAAGGAAAATTGAGACTTTGTCAATTAGTAGGAATGGACCCAGCAGAAATTATAGTACTTTTAACAATGATGAAATTGATAAATTATAGGCAAAAAGTGAGCCCTGGCAAAGAGATTGAAGTAATTTTGTGGGAGATATTAACAACATTAACAACAAATATCCCAAAAGCAAGAGAATTCAACTTATAAAGAGAACTAACTNTCCCTATGGAGGCTGGTTGAAGAGTCTATGCTTACTGAAGGTTGTGGGGTCAAGAAACAGCTTAAGGAAGCTGTTGGGATACTGTAGGATGTTCAAGACAGAGAATCCCTGGCATCATGCACAGGAGATCCAGAGGGAGAGAAGCTGAAGGAGCCTGAGGAGGTTCAGATCTCAGATCGTAGTGATTCCGAGTCATCTCTCAGGACCGGGTCTAGTCTCTTACCTCGTCCCAGGAGAAAGAACCCCTTTTACAAAGCAGCTGCC
This sequence comes from Ellobius talpinus, assembly GCA_001685095.1. NCBI lineage: Eukaryota > Metazoa > Chordata > Mammalia > Rodentia > Cricetidae > Ellobius > Ellobius talpinus. Next base: position 8,356 of record LOJH01055380.1, on the reverse strand, counting down.
CCTCCAGCTAGTGAAAGGGAAGCAGAAGAGTTACAGGGACAACTGGCAGAACTTAAGTCTAGAAATATCCAGGCATTCTCTGTAATCAAAACTGTGGATCCTCATGGGGATAGGCAGAGACTACATCAGCAGTTTCAGTTTAAGGAAGTAACACAGCTTAAAGAGGCCATAACTGCTTATGGGCTACATGCTCCTTTCACTGCTGCCTTGGTGCAATCCTACCAATGCCTCTATAACTGGTTTGGCCCTTAATTCTACTGATGCTTCTGCTATTGGTCTTCATAATGTATGGATGCCATTATATGATACCCACAAGACCACCTCTCATGTGACTCCAGCCACTAAATTTTGGCCTGGTCCTATGGTTTATAAATTTGTAGTACCCCTGTTCTGGCCAGAGTGTATTACCAATACTCCTTATATTTTGAATAGTTCATTATGGTGGTGGAGACCACAAGCACCTTACAGGAATGCTAGCAAGTATTCTCAGGTGTTTAATTTCCAGAATCCAGCCCAATATGGTATATTGCCTATCTTCATGGGATGGTACCTCTGTGGACCTCATGCTTGTCTAAATTTTGGGCCCTTGGCTGTGCAGGATTCTACCTTGTTTAATGGAACAGCAAAATGGAAAGCCACAAGTATCTTTGAAGGTACCTTGCAGTTAAAACAGAACCAAAATTAGACTTTTCGTGCAGCTGTTTGTATGTCAGGACCATTTTTCTTTCTTTTGACTAACCGTACCTTGAATGATTCTGACCTTAACTACTCTCAAGTTTCATATCATTTAAGCAGCTGTTGGACAAACGAGACAACTACCTCTGTGGTCCAGGTTCCAGGCTTGGTACCTCTCCCAGTGAATCGGCTGGTCATGAGCTGTCCCTGCCAAGACTTCAGGATCACTGCGGCTATAGTGGTCACTATTGTCACCGCTGTGGCCTCCACCATGGCAGCCGGAATTGCCATCAGCCAGATGGTGGCTATGGCTAGCACTGTTGATTCCCTAGCCAGACAGGTTGCCACTGCCTTAGAGACCCATAATTCTATTAATGGGCATATTCACCAGGGCATTTTCCAACTTACCCTACAGACCACCCTTTTACAAGAGCAGTTAGATTTCTTATGGGATTTGCATATGGTTAGTTGCTCCCCTTTCTTCCATCATATTTGTAGACCACTCTGCACACTGCGTCACTACTGCCCTTGCTGTTTGCTTGACTGAATCAGAAGTAATAAACTCTGGCCGAGAAGGTACTGTAACAGTCATGGCAGGAATAAAGATACCTTAAAGAGACACTTCTTTGTCTATACAACTGTTACGACAGTGTGCCTCAAGGAGTTGGCATTTCCCCTGGAATCTCATGCTGGGAAAAAGAAAGAGGCAGTGTAGTGTGGTGGCAGCCAGAGGGGGATCTGGTCTCCAGGAAAGAGATTTTTCATCATTCAGACAACATTTTAGATGACTTTGAAGAAGAGATAAGAGCAGAGACAATGATGGGTCCATGATGGTTTGAATCACACCTTGACCAGGACCGCTTAGTTATGCACAGTAGCCTTCTGTTTAAACCTAAGTAAGAGTTTGCTGGACTTCTTTGTTCCTCTTCCCACTGTGGACACACCAAATAAATCTCTCTCTGCTTTTCATCCTGACTTGTCTCTTTAATTAGCTTACTGAGGCCAGGGGCATGAGCCTACCTTGTTAGGTCTGCCAGGGCCCTGAATCTTACCCTAAAAACCTTGGTGACAGCACAAGGATAAAGGACTCTCATCTGATGTTCTGCCCTTCAAAATGTCAGGTCAAGACAGAGTTACCAGACATAACAGCATCCATCCTTCTAGAACATCCTTCCGTCCCAATGGAAAAAGCATATAAGAGACATGAAAAAAAACAAGATAAGATGTATCCTCTAAAAATTACCCATCCCAAAGCAATGGCCCCCAATAGGAGTGATTTAGGGAAAAAAAGAGAGAGAAAGAAGGGAGTGACTTAGATGAAATTTAAGACAAAGAGCTCAAAATAATTGTCTTAAATATGTTCAAATAAATCAAAGAGGGCTCAAACTCCTAAATGACTTCCAAGAGAAAACAAACAAATAAAGAAGTTTATGCAGGATACAAAAAATGGAATTCAATAGACATAAAAGTGCTGAACCAAAAAAAAACCACTCAGAAATACTGTGAATGAAGTTTTCAATAAATTACATAAGAGTTCAGTGGGACGCCTCACCAGTAGGATGGACCGTAGGAAAAACAGAATAGCAGAACTGGAAGACAAGATACCAGAATTGGAACACTCAGTTACAGACAAAGATAAATTAGTAAAATTGTATGAGAAATCAAAGCAGAAAATCCCCTATATCTGTGGAAAGAGGTGCCCAACCAGCTAAACGGGACTTTTAGAACACCAGTTAAACAAGACCAGAAAACCAAGTCCCTATATTGTTTTATAAAGACACTGAACACACAGACAAGGACAGTCTCTTGAAAGCCACAGAAGGTGCTGTAGAGATGCCTGACGTGGCGAGAGTGGGAGAACAGAACACTTGCCATACAAGCATGGGGAGCAGAGTTCTTGGCTTCCACATTCAGCTCTGAGTGTGGCCTGCATCCATCATGCCAGTGCGGGGGAGCTGAAGACAGGCAGACCCTGGACACCCAGCCTTACTAAATCAGTGAGCCTTTGCAATAAAAAGGTGTTGTGCTGGCACAAACTCTGACATGCAGAGCGGTGGGGTAGAGCAGAGAACCCAGAAAGAAACCCACATGGCTGCACACAGTGATAGCCACCTAAGTGTCCTTGCTGACCTGTTTCTCCTCTCCTCCTCTTTCTTCTGCTTCTTTGGCTTTTTTTTTTCTTCTGAAAGTGTCAAAAGTATACACTGAAGGGCTGGGGACTTGGCTTAGTGGTAGAGTGTTTCTGTAGGACACACAAAGCCCCCTGCAAAGTCAAAAGGGGGGAGGGGCTTTTCAACAGATGGTGCTAGGAAAAGTGGATATCCACATGCAGAAGAATGGAGTTACATTTATATCTTTCACACACCAAAAACAACAACAACAACAAAAAAACCCTCAGGAATAAAACCAGAAACTTTGTGACTAAGGAAAACGGGGAACACTACAGGGTCCCCACAGAGGCAAGCATTTCCTGTAAAGGACTGCAACGATCTATGAAGTCACCCCAAGAACTGACAAATGTGATTACATTCAGTGAAAAAGTGCAGGAAACAATCCCAAGTGAAGAGAAAGTCTATGGATTATTTTTAAAAACAGTTTGTCAGCTCTACATCAGTCAGGCATTAATATCTAAAATATATAAAGAACTGCAAGAACTTAATACCCTCATAAACCTTCCAGTTAATAAAAGGGCCTCTGAGATGAACGGACAGATTGTGAAAGAAGCAAAACTGGCCCGTAAGTGTTTGGAAATGGTTTCAACTTCCCACGATGGCTAACAGCAAGGGGGAAAAACCTCAACAAACACTAGCCCAGTGGTGGGGAAAGGGGAAGTGTATGTACAGCCACAATGGAGATCAATATGGAGAAATTTAAGCTAAAAACAGAATTATTGTGGTCCAGTTATAGCACTCCTGGGTACTAGCAGAATCTAACACCACAGAAAAGCTTGCATGGTCGTGTTCACTGTTACGCTGTCCACAGTAGCTGCAGCCTGGACAAGCCTGGACGGCTAGAACAGAGTGAGTGAGTGAGTGAATACAGTGTGGTTCATACGCATGATGACCATCTATTCAGTAGTAAAGATAAACAGCATAGTGGCGTTTACAGGAAGTGTATGCAATGGAAACAGTGTGACTGTACCTATGGGAGTGTGTACTTGGGAGCATGCCCTTGGGCCCCTGGCCCCTTTGCTCTTTGTCCTCTTCTTGCCTCTTTTTTTTCCTTTATCTTCTCAGCTCTCCTCCCCCTCCCCCTTCCTCCTCTCTCCCCCAACTCTTGGCCACCACAGATCAGCAGCTTTCTTCAACCACAAGCTCCTACCCTGGTGTTTCAGCCTCATTACAGACCTCAAAGCAACGAAGTAAATCAGGCATGAACTGAAAACTTCTAAAAGATTCACCAAAACAACCTTTTCCTATAACCAGTTGATCTTCTCAAAGCAACAGAAATCTGGAACATACATGGGATTAATACATACAATGTAATGTATATTTCTAATGCAGAAACCTCCAGACTGGCGGTGCATTCCTATGAACTATTTTGAAAAGCTGGGGAGGAAAGGATGGATGGGGAGGTGACCCAGACCTGTAAGATCATTTGCTGCTCTCGCAGAGGACCTAGGTTCCACTCCCAGCACATTACACAGTGGCCCACAATCATCTGTAGCTGGAGTCTAGGGATTCGGTGCCCTCTTCTGGTCTCCACAGGCACCAGGCACATGTGTGATGCACATACATACATGTAGGCACAACACTCATATACATAAAGTCTTTAAAAATTAAATAGGGAGAGAGAGAAATTACATACCCTTGAAGACACCCAATTGCTATGTCCTGAAGAACAGAAAGGCTGACATGTTAAGAACATAGACGTACTATATTAATTAGTTCCCTCACTGTGTGACCAAATGTCCAACAGAAGAATGCTAAGGGGGAGACATTTATTTTGGCTCACAGTGTGAGGGGATGCAGACCACTGTGACGAGGAAGGCATGGTGTCTGGAACGCATTCAACAGGCACCAGTAGCTCCTCACAGTAACAAGGGAACGTAGAAACATCTGGAACCCCAAATAGACACCGCCGTTATCTTCTCCAGTCATTAACTTCTGTTTCTAGGCCACACACCCCAGCCATTCTATGATGCTCCAAACAATGTCAACATCTGGACACAGAGTGTTTGACCAGGTGAGACTGCAGAGGGCTTTCACAATCCTGATAGTCACCATGCTGAGGATAAACTAGTACCCTAAGTTTCCAACGTTGTTGGCTATACTTAGGTCCTGCAGAGTTCAATTTTAACAGATCAGTTTTAAAATGACTTTTATAAATGTTCTGTAGGTCTCCTTCCCACCTACTTGCGTTTCTTTGCTCTCCTATTTCTCATGTGACCATTTGCATAGTCATCAATATGGTTATCAGCTGTCTCCCTACCCAGATGCATGGAATAGTATTAAAGTCAATTGCAAAAATAAACTCATTGCATTTTCTCTCCCCTATAAGGGATGAGAGAGTCAGAGAAAAGGGGGCGATCATGAATGCTTTCTAATCTGAATGTTTGCAGTTATTTATTTATATATGGGTGGCAGCTTGCAAAAGTTGATTCTCTTCTTCCACAGTGTGGGTACTGAAAATGAAACCCAAATTGTTGTGTTTGGCAGCAAGCCCCTCTACCCATTAAGCCATTTTGCCAGATCCTAACTGGAAAATTTGTTTGTTCGTTTTACATCTGACTGCAGCCTCCCTCCGTCCTCTCCTATGGCTTCTTGGCTGCCTCAATTCACCCCCTCTTCAGTATTTGCTCAGAAAGGGGCGTCAGCAAAGCATAGCCGATCAAGGAGCCATAAGACCAAGCGCCTCCCCCTTGTATTCAAGCTGAAAAAGACAATCCAGCTGGAGGAATGGGTTCCCAAGAGCCAGCAAAAGCACTGGGGACAGCCCTGTTTCCATTACTGCGAGTCCTTCAAATAGAACAAGCTAGATGACTGTCTCATATATGTGGAGGGCCTAGGTCAGTCCCATGCAGGTTCCCTGGTTGTTGGCTCAGTCTCTGTAAGTTCCCATGAGCCAGACTAGTCATTTCTGTGGGTTTTCCTGTGATGTCCCTGACTCCCCCTGGCTCCTGTGATCCCTCCTCCCTCTGCAGGGCAGGACTTCCCCTAGCTACCCCCACACAGTGTTTGGCTTTGGATCTCTGAATCTGCCTCCATCGGATGAAGGTTCTCCAATGACAAGCAGGGTAGTAATCAATCGAATCACAGGGGATGGCCAGTTCAGGCTGTGCATCCACTGCTGCCAGGAGTCTTAGCTGAGCTCATCCTTGTAGACTTGCAGGAGTTGCCCTGACATCAGGCTTCTAACTGACCCCATGAAGCCTCCCTTTCCATTCATCTCTCTCAGCCCTCTCCCCCCTTGGCTCACTCCCCAACTCAACCCTTCACGTTTCCATGCCCCCCGTTCACACCCCCATCCCCACCTCCTCACTCGCCCCGAGTCCACCCTGAAGATCTCCTCTGTTTCCCCTTCCCTGGGAGATCCATGCATTCCCGCTTGGGCTCTGCTTATTACCTAGCTTAGCCTCTCTGGGCCTGTGGATTGTAGCGTGGTTATCTATCCTTCACTTTACAGTTAATATCCACAGAGGACTGAGCACATCTTGCTTGTCTTTCTGGACCTGGGTTACCTCACCCAGGATGATTTTTTTTTCTAGTTCATCCATTTGCCTTCAAATTTCCTGGTGTCATTGTTTTTAGCAGCCAATTAATAATCCATTGTGTAAATGTACCACGTTTCCTTTATCCATTCTTCGGTTCAGGGGCAGCTAGGTGGTTTCCAGGTGCTGGCTACTACAAATAAAGCTGTTATGGACATAGTTGAGCAAGTGTCCTGGAAAGTTTCTAAGAAAACGTTTAGATTAGTAGAGGAAACACATCGTCATAAATTAAACAATGAAAACGGTGCACATACATTTGTGAATTACGTATTGAAGAGAAAGACAAGTCTGGTGCAGGAACAGTTAAGTAGAGTGTCTATAATCACGCTCCACGCGTGTTTTGGATTTATGGTCTTTGGGACCAACATCACCCTTCCCCCGCCCTGGCTGTGTTTGTGTCAACTGTTGTTTTCCTTTGCTGATTGGTACGATGCTCACCTCTGCCAGTAGATGGCGCAGGAAAGACATCCAGAGGGAGGGGCTCCGCCTTCGTCGCTGGCAAAAAGGCTCCGAAGCTCTAGCAGAGTTTGAGGACCACGCTGTGCTCTTCTAAGCGGAAAATGCGACAGAATCTTTGCTTGCGTGCGTGCGTAACCTGTGTGCACGCGCCTATATACATAATTTAAAAAAAAGACTAATACAAAGGGACCTGTCGAACACAAGGAGAAAAAGAGTACTGGTTGAGAAGGTTTTTAAATGCCACTGGAATACAGCACCGGGGAGCGCTCCTGTACAGAAGCAGTTTACAACTGAGAAAGTCCTCAAGTGGCGCCAATCACCCATCTTTTCAGAGTAAAGAGGAACTAACTAATGAGACAAACCTGCTGCCTCCCACGCCAGCACTACTTGTCTAGGAGAACTGCAACAGAGCAGAGCTGTGTGTGGTTCAACTCCCCCACCTAAACTCACAGTTCTTATCTCTCTGATCTGTATTTCAGCACGGTGAGTGACCTGCTCTGGTGAGCATGTCAGGAAGGCTGGTAACCTGCTTGGCCTGAAAAGCCGTCCGTACCCACCTCCACCATTCCTCACTCCTAAGTTTCATACCTAAAACATACTCGATGCCTGCTTTAGGTAATATAGATAGGGCTGGGATAGATGATAGATGATAGATGGATGGATGGATGGATGGATGGATGGATGGATG
>LOJH01055377.1:0-10939 GCA_001685095.1 Ellobius talpinus | reverse complement strand
TGCGTGGCTTACCTTTCTACACCGGTGATCTGCTTGTCCTTCCACGAAAGGCTCATAAACATGTTCTGAAAACAGCCCACACAGCAAGCAGCAGGGCAGGGTGGTGGTGGTAAAACAGTAACTACAATTGTTAACCAGGCTCTGCTCTGAAATGCACTGAACCTTTACAACTTTATAACCACACAGACAAGCCTAACACCAGCTGAATTTTCTAAGGGAGACTAAGAGGCAGAGAGGAGGGATTTGCCCAGAGTCCCCCTGGTAATTACACAGCAAAAACAGAATGTGACTGTTTTTGCAAGCAAATGAGAGGTCAAATAATGAGTATAATTTAGCTATGGTGTATGTAAATTTTTATTTATTTTTTTATTTGTTTGTTTGTTTTTCGAGACAGGGTTTCTCTGTGGCTTTGGAGCCTTTCCTGGAACTAGCTCTTGTAGACCAGACTGGCCCCGAACTCACAGAGATCCGCCTGCCTCTGCCTCCCCAGCGGTGGGAGTAAAGGCGTGCGCCACCACCGCTGGGCTAGAGTCTACGGCCTTCTGTAGCTTGCAGGTCATGATCAGAATATAAAGGATCCTACATTTAAATATATTGGTGGGAAATGCATTAACTGTGGTTTCATTCAAAACGAACCAGTAGCTAAAGATGGTTTTTATCATTGTCACACAAGTTTTTCATTAAAATAACAATGAATCACCTTAAGAATGGAATTCCTTTCCTATTTCCTTCCAGTCTTTCTGATGACTATGGAAATTAAAGATAGATTTGTACTCAGTTGTCTTATCTCCACTCACGTTTACCAATCTTTAGCAAAGAAAGGCAGCAGGCCTTAGGGAGGTTCTTGTTGGATTTCCCTTGCTGGGATGAAACCTCTGGACCAAAAGCAATTGGAGGAGGAAGTGCTTTTAGCTCCTAGGTTCTGCAGGAACTCAAGCAGGAAGTTGGAGTAGGAAACAAAGACCGGAGAGGAAGGCTGCTCACTGGCTTGCTTTCTCTCCCAACCCAGAACTGCCTTCCAAGGGATGGTCCAGCATTCAATGGACTAAGTCTTCCTGCATCAGTCATTGAGCAAGAAAACACCCCCCGGGACACGCCTGTGGGCCAGTCTGCTGGAGGCAATTCTTCAGCTGAGACCCCTTTTCCCCAGGAGACTCTAAGGTATGCCAAGCTGACATTTAACCCAGCCATCACAGCAGGAACACAACTTTAGTATGGTATGATACTCATTTCCAAGTTTACTTTGTTATTTTGGCTACTTACTCATTTAGACAGGATGTGCATCCCCTTTCAATAATATTTATGTCTTTGAAAAAAGGTGTGGTGGAGTTGATGAACTGATGTGCCAATAGTTGTGACAGTAGATCCCAGGGGCGAAAGCAAACACAAGACCAGCACCTAGAAGAGATACAGGGCGGCAATAAACAGTTTCTTCACGGTTATTAGTTAGCCTGTGATTTTACACTCAATGTGCCTTCAAAGGTCTCTTAGGCCACATTAAGACAAAAAGAGTGTGTGTATGTGTGTGAGACTTTCTTTGAGAGACCTCTTTCTCTTTCTGGGCAATTAAATTTCTCTACCTATTAGCCTCTGTTTACTTATTCACCTTTATTCCAAGTGTCGGTCTGTAAGTTTTGTCTAGCTCTATGTGAGCGACTTTTGTTTCTGGGGAGATGATGAGCAGTGTAAATACTTTATGTTGCAAAGCTTCAGCTTTTGTTATCGAGAAGTTTTCCAACGTTTCGACTCACCTGGTGTGAAGGGAAGACCCTTCGATACTAGTCACCATTGCAACTTGGTTTTATTAGGGAGAAGGCAAGGCTTTCACTTCCTTTATAACCTTCAAAGAAACCAGCTTGAGTAAGGGACACTGCACTTCCAGTGTGATTGCTTTTACACTGGGGACAAAGAACAACTAATTACTGTTGACCACTGCACTGGCCAAGCTGCCTTTCCTGTCAGTGACTGTTATCTGTGGAGCCCTCTTTCCACAGCTGCTGAGAGGCACAAGACCCTCACGCCACTGCCCGAGGAAGCAGATGGTCCAGTTTCACTTAGTGTCCTTCCATTTTTTTGGATGCCTGACACAAACAGATCAAAGGATTCGGTGACAACTCCAAAAGCAAAAAAAAAAAGCATTAACTGAGCGAGACTTTCAAACCCCTCAGGTGACTGCGCCTTTAAACGTGTTCATGATCATTCTGGTGCCTTGGAGGACAGAAAACACAACCTGTAGTGTAATCCAGCTTCATTGGCCACATGTAACCACCAGGCTATCCCTGCAGGTGTCCATTTTGAGCCTTTCATGTGTGAGCACGAGTGGGCACAGTGAGTATGGAGATTACAGCTGGAGAGGATTAGCTACCCTGAGATTCTGGGAGGACAAAGCCGGATTTGGGGAACGATGTCAGGTAGTAAGACAGGAGAAACAACATGCTTGCCATAACACTCTTAGAGACAGTTTTCCTAAGGACCATGACACCAGAATAACATACTACCTTAATACACATACTGCTTAATGTTTAATGTGCACTATGCTTGTATGTACATCATATTCAATAGAGTATATATTAAACCTCTTTTTCATTTTTCCTCTTGATTTTTCAAGATGGGGTTTCTCTGTGCATCCCTGGCTGTCCTGGAGCTAATTCTGTAGACCAGACTGACCTCTAAACTCAGAGATCCGCCTGCCTCTGCCTCCCAAGTGCTGGACTCAAAGGTTTGTGTCACCACCACCTGACTAGCAAACCCAGCACTCGGGATACAGAGACAGGTGGAACTCTGATCTGGAGCCAACCTGGACTACAGAGCTAGCTCCAAACTACACCAATCCTGTCTTAAAAATCAAAACCCACAAACAAACAAAAAGAGTTTATTGTAGGAGCTGAAGAGATGACTCAGTGGTTAAGGGTATTCACTACTCTTCTGTCTAGCTTTGGAGCCTGTCCTGGAACTCACTCTCTAGACCAGGTTGGCCTTGAACTCAGAGATCCGTCTGCCTCTGCCTCTGGAGTGCTGGAATGAAAGGTATCCTGCACCACTGTTCTGTTCGTTTTATCAACGTGTGGTTTTTGTTACTATGTTCATCCTAAAGACTGTACCAAGTCAAGGAAGCAGGGTTTCAAGATGGAAGGAACTAGTTTAGATTCAGGCTCATAGGAAGCTGCTACGGCTTGGCAATTGTACCTAAACTGAATTTTGGGCTCTGGTTCTGTCATTCACAGCTAAGAGGCCTCCAGCATATGCTACAGCCTCTCGGTGATTGGATTTGTTTTCCACTTATTCTCTCTAGTCCGTTTCCACATGTACACTTCCCCCTTCTCATCGAAATTTGTTTTTTCCATATGTTTCTTCTCTTTCTCTCTGTTTACTTCTTTTCAAAGTACGAAGTTTGTAGTGTGTATCACACTATTCTGCATGTCCACATTCTGGGAGATTCTAATAATTACCTCTGACTGTCTGCTGGCCCTCACTCAGGGCGAGGTATTTCCTTATGTGTCTGAAGCATTACCTAGAATCACTTTGGCTGTAGGAACTTCCTGTGGTCTTATTTATAGAACTATTCTTCTGGGGTGTTTTATCATTTGTTTCTGTTGGCATTCTATGATTATGCTTCAATGCAATTGTCTAGACAGAGACGTTCTGCTGAGAGCCCAGAGGCAGACATTTTTGTTCTCCTTTTACCAGCAGTGCAAGACATTAGGTTCACAGAGGTCGTGGCTTCAAATCAAACATCTATTTCTTTTCTTCCCAGGCTAGTTAGCTAAGTACGACCCTTGATAGAATGCCTCACTCTTAAAAAAGGATTCCTACAAGATTACAGAAGACTTTGTTCGACCTTTCTTGGTCATCTGTTGGGATAACCTGTCTGGGAGAGCAAATCCGGTAGAGAAATGTAAGCTACATGCTACAACCATTTTCATTCCCCTAGAGGGTGGCAGCCATCTTCTTCCTCTGACAGACACCTTCAACTTCCTTCTAGAAAGAGTATGCCCTTCCCCGTGTTTGCCAATAGACATGGTCTTCTCTCTGGAAGGTCAGGCTTCTGTCTCTTTTCCTGCCTTCTGCCTCAGAAACTAGCAATTCTAAGTTTCTAATTTTATTTATCTTTTTATTCTTTGTGTTTGTTTTTTGTTTTGTTCTTTTGAGACAAGGTTTGTCTGTGTAACTGCCCTAGCTGTTCTGGAACTATTTCTTGTAGACCAGGCTGGCCTTGAACTCACAAAGATCCACCTGCCTCTGCCTCTCGGGTGCTGGGATTAATGTGTGTGTCACCACCGCACTGAGTCTCCATCTTAACTCTTGTTGAACCTCAGACAAGGTCTTTCCTCTGTCTCTGGTTCTAGGGATAGAATTCATGACCTCAGGCAAGCAACTCCAGAAGTCTATCTACTAACTGATTTGTTTCCCTATACTAAGAAGCCTTAAAGTCCAAATCCCTAGATTTTAACAAGTCTGTTTCAGTTTCATAACCTTCATTAAGTAAAACTTGAACCCCAAGTTACAGTTTCTTCTCAATTCTTAGCAGTTTCCCATTCCTGGTATTTAAGACATAATTCATAGTCTTGCCAATAGCTCTGGTATAGTCGGGAAGGGTTCTCTATGTAGTAGTTCACGGGTCTCAGAATCATTTTCTTGCCTCTTGAAATTTGCAAATCTATGCAATTAATATAGGGATGGCGGCACTGTCACCATGTACAGTCTGGATACAGATGAAATGAGAGATGGATTGAAATGCTGCCCTAGTCAGGGTTTCTATTGCTGTAATGAATCACCAGGACCAAGTTGGGGAGGTAAGCATTTATTCAGCTCACGCTTCCCCATTGCTGTTCATCACCAAAGAGAGTCAGGACAGGAACTCAAGCAGGGCAGGATTCTGGAGGCAGGAGCTGATGCAGAGGCCATGGAGGGTGCTGCTTACTGGGTTACTCAGCCTGCTTTCTTAGAGAACCCAGGACCACCAGCCTTGGTATGGCACCACCCACCATGGGTGGGCCCTCCCCCACTGGTCACTAATTGAGAAAATGCCCTACAGTCCTGTCTGTCCACAGGTTGGGCAGGGTCCAAGTGTGGCAAGGCATTGGGACAGCTGTGACCAATGGTTAGCATTACCACAATCCAGGTGGAGTTATGGTGGTGCCATCATCTTTTTTGAAAACCTCGGGGTCACCACTAGGAGCTGGGGTCTCTGTCATAGTAAGCTTTTTCCATTAAACATTTTAAATGCTCTATTCAGCAGATCTCTGAAGAGTTTGAGGACCATAATCTATTAAATACATCTGACCTTTTCGGATCACTCACCCATTCCCTCCGTTTCTTGGTTTGGATTCCACCCTCGGTTTTTCTTTCGCAAAACAGCTCCTTCAAAAGTCACCAGACGCCCTGCAGTTGGCAATACCTACAGTTTCCTCAGGCCTCTCTCTCAGCACCACTGAGCACAATGGAGCACCCCGTTCTCCCGCGCCTGTCTCCCTCCATGATGCCAGATTCTAGACTCAGCTGGATCTCCTGCATCACTGTTCTCCCCAAAGGTGTCCTTCTGGCTTCTCTTCCTCCTCTCATAAACCTACTATGCTCCTCAGTGCTCCTTTTTCCAGCATTCCCTCCCGGATCTCAAATCGCACCTCTGTACATATTGCTCTAAATACACCGTTAGTCCCGATGCGCTTGCGGCCCCGATTCCCACAGCAGAGCCTTCAGAAGGCCTCAGTTTATAGTTTAGAATTTCTACGTATGCCCCTGCTCTGTGTGTGATTCTAAAGTGGGACAGACACCGAGGACCCTTTGCAGAACGCTGAATGCAGAGGAGAAGGGTGTGTCCTCCTGACGCAGCCGCAGTAGTCATCGTAGACGTGTGACCCTAAAGACAGTTAAGGCCTGTGAAGTGGCGAACGCACGCCAGCTACCATTTCATTTAAGGGCTTATGAAGTCTTCACAGCTGGACTGGGGACGGAGCTCACTTAGTAAAGTGCTTAGGTCATCTCCAGCTACATAATACGCTTGAGGTTACCCTTGGCTGCTAGGGATCCTGTCTCAATTTTTTTTATTTTAGTGATTTATTTATTTATTTATTTTTATTTTATGCGCATTACTGTTTTTGTCTGCATGTTTTCTGTATAAGTGTGCCAGGTCCTTTGGAACGGGAGTTACAGAAAGTTGTGACTTGCCGTGTGAGTGCTGGGAATTGAACTCAGGCCCTGTTGAAGAGCAGCTAGTGCTTTTAACCTCTGAACCATCTCTTCGTAGCCCCTCCCCCCAAATCCCTTTAAAAAATCCTCTAATGTGAACACTCCTACCAATATATTTTAAAAAGGTTCTATACACAAATCGTAGCATAAAAGTTGACAGCAATCAATCATTAATTATTGTCCCCATTCTGCAGATGAGAAAACCAGGGTTCAGACACCCAGTAAGTGACAGTGTTGGTGTTGCTATTTGATGTCATCTCTAGAAGGAGGATGATGGTGATGGCTCTCGTTGCTCAGCCCCTGGGGCTCATCTAGAGGTGTACAAATGCATATAGGTGGTATCTGACTTTTAGAAGCCTCTGACACATTAGGATACTCAGCTGAGAAAGGTTAAGGAAAATCCTCTATGTCACTGAGGTAGTAAATCATAAAATTTCTGAGGTACTTCCCCCACCCCACCCCACCCCACAGGAAGGACAAAATCAGCTAAAAGTAGCTAGAGTCATTTACCTAAATGTCCCGCTGGCGGTTATTCTAGCTGTTACTCAAGTCTGAGGTAATTGAGTCCCGTGAGTCCGTTGTTGTTAGGTGTGGGTCAGAAAGGCTGTGGGGTGCGCAGAGGAAACATTGTTTCCGGTCACGTCTAGACTCCGTGGGCTCTGAAAGGTAGAAAACCGTTCTCATCCTGGCTGCACACCGTCTAATCAGTGAGTGACTGGACAGGACTAAAGGTGCCGGGAGGAGGAACCGGACCCTCTGATTCCTGCCTGCCTGTGTGAGCAGGGACTGACCTCATCAGTCCTCCTGGTTCTCCGTCTTCAGACTTGGGCTCTGTCCTGAGAGGCGCTTCGCTTACGGCGCTGCTTAGGCCCCATGATGAATCAAGTGAGACAATTTCATACAGTAAATGCACCTCCTTCTCTCCCTTCCTCTCTTTTCCCTGTCTCTATCTGCACTGTACTACACTTTGGGGCCCTAATTATGCACAGATGGGATGGGCTGCATTTGCTGCCCCTCCGGATCTCTCTTGCTCCCTTCCCTCCCCTCATGCTAGTCCCCTTTCATGGCCTTGCTCCTTGCGTGGAAGGCTTCCTGACCCTTATCCCAGGTCAGCTTGTCGAAGTAACAGCCGTATTAAAAACTATCTCTTCCGTGTTTCTTTTTCCTTGAAACATCCATATAGTAATGATACCTCCTCCTTTGAATTTTCTATCATATTTTATTTCACTTCTCTTACTTTAATTATTCACCAGCTGTTACCATTATTGATGAAAACCTATTTATTTATTTATTTACATACTTATTTGCTTTTCAAGACCGGGTTTCTCTGTGTAGCCCTGGTTGTCCTGGAACTCACTCTGTAGACCAGGCTGGCCTCAGACTCACAGAGATCTGCCTGCCTCTGCCTCCTGAGAGCTGGAATTAAAGGCGTGCACCACCACTGCCTGGTATCTTTTATTTTATTAACTAATTAGGTTGTTAGGAGGGTTGTAAACGTTCCATGGTAACGTATGTGGTGGTCAGAGGACAACAACCTGCTGGAGTTGGCTCCCTCTTCCACCATATGGGATCTAGGGGTTGAATTCAGATTGTCAGGCCTGGGGACAAGTGACTTTACCCAGTGAGCTATCTTGCCAGCTCAGATCTTATTAATTTTACTGGATTTCAACCTCCTCAAGCAAGAGAAAGCATATTAGTGACTAGTAGTATACAGCTTGCAGTAATCTGTTAGACCTTGCTATACAAAACAGGCCACAGGAAGTGAATTGTGTGCCACACTGAACATAACTTGAACATATAGGGGATCTTAAAGCCCATCTCCACAGTGACACACTTTCTCCAACAAAACTACGCCTCCCAATAATACCATTCTCTATGGGGGCTATATAGAATACATTTTCAGATGATATGATTTAATACATAAAAGACCTAAAAACTTCACAAGGAAATTTCTGGTACCTCTCTGTCATCTATCTATCTACCTACCTATCTATTTATCTACCTACCTACCTATCTATCTACCTATCTGTAATCTACCTATCTATTTATCTACCTACCTACCTATCTATCTCCCTGTGATCTATCTATTTGTCAAGAGAGAGAACTAACACAATGTTAGGTGAGTAGGAAGGCGAGGGAGGATCTGGGAGGATTTGAGGAACGGAAAAGAGTATGATCAAAATAATCGTGTAAAATTTTCAAAGGATAAGCAAAAGTAATAATGATTTTTTTCAGAGAGAGTCTGGTGAAAACCGAAAGGGCATCTCTTCTCTACTCACAGCGGTCGGAGCTACAGAAGGAGGAAGAGCAGGAGAGGGGACTGTGGGTTAGCACCATCTTAGAGATTCCGCAAATGCAGTTCTGATGATGTAATGACTACATGTTCTGTCCTTTACAGGGAGCAAGGGCACCACTGGAACCTTCTCCTCTATGCTCTGAACAAAATGGCCTCTTGATATCATCTCCTGTTTAAGCTCTTCTCAGAGCTTAAAAAGTTGTCCATGGCTGCACAGCTGCTGAGCCGCCAGAGCTAGACTGCCTCCCTCTGTGGCCCAAACATTCGTTGTAGGAAATATTAATGGCTATTTCTTTTACCATTATGGTATATGAATTTCACAACCCACACTCCACTTCTCCTCCCACAGCAGCTTTTAAAACACATTTCCTTCCTTAATAAAGGATTTATTATCGGTTTGTCTATTGTTGCATGAGCACACAATTAGATGGTTACATGATGATTAAACTTCGTTTGCCACAACCTGACAGCCTTCGGCAACAGCACCCTCTAGCAAAGAGCATCCTTTATTTTTCATTGTTTTTCTATTTTTTTAAAAAATTAAGTAATAAAATTCTCTTGTACATATATGTGTATATGTCTGCCCTTTTCTCTATTCCCACTCCCTAATCCATGTAAGTAGTTCTTTTTCTTTCAGAAATCCAGGCTGGGTGATGGTGGCACACCCCTTTAATTCCAGCACTTGGGAGGTAGAAACAGGCGGATCTCTGTGAGTTTGAGACCAGCCTGGTCTACAGAGTGAGATCCAGGACAGGCTCCAAATATTAGCTATTTCTGTTGCCCTTGGTTGTTTCCAGGGGCCAAAGGGAAGTACCCAGTGCTGAAGACACCAATCACTTAGGGCACAAGGCTTGGAGAATGCAAAATGGGTCTGATCTGAAAGCCTCCTCTCCTTTCCCAGGACTAATTCTTGTAGTACCCAGACTGTTCACACTGCCAAGGGAGGACAACTCACCACGAGATGCCAGTCCCAATCAATGCAGTTGCAGTACAACTTCTGCACCTCAGGCTTAGTGACCATTTCATTAAGATGAGGACAAAAGATCGTAAGAGACAGAGAGGACCAGAAAATCTGCAGTGAGATTGTGTCTCCTAGGAATTACAGGGATGCTTTACCCTTGGTACCTGTGCTGGTTAATTTTACATCACATCAACTTGAGGCAAGGCACAGTCACATCTGAAGGAGGAGCCTCAATTGAGAAAATGTCCTGACCAGGTTGGTCTGTGGGGAAGCCTGTGGGGCATTTTCTTAACTGGTGATTGATGTGGGAGGGCCCAGCTCACTGTGGGCAATGGTCCTGGGTGCTATAGGACAGCCAACTGGGAAAGCCGGTCAGCATCACTCCTCCACGGCTTCTGTGTCAATTCCTGCCCTGGATGATGGACTCCAAGCCGTAAGATGAAACTTTCCTTCTCAAGTTGCTTTTTGGTCATGGTGCTTTACCAGAGTAATAGAAACCCTAAGTCAATACCTCAACAACATGGCTGCCCAAACAAGATCAGAGAAAGGACAATACGAACAGTCAAGCTAACATGCTTGGGGGAATCTCAAAGGATCTCAGCCCTAGACAAAGAACTACAAATTCATCTTCCCCAGAGATGGTTGATTGACTCATATAAAGTGATCAGCCCTAAAGTCGCATACATACAAGTAACAACAAACAACTAGCAGTTATAGTTACATGTATCCATGCATATCCATACATGTAACAATAACAAAGAACAAAAGGGCATGAATTTGAGCGGGAGGGCAGAGAAATAGCTGGAAAGAGGAAAAGGAAGGAGGAAATGATGTAATCGTATTTTCATTTTTAATTTTTAAATTATTGTCTATATTTTTAAGTGTACTTTCTTACTGAGACTTTCCTAACTAAGAAAGCATACACAGAGGCTTGCGTGATATCAAAGCATTAACACTGCAGTCAAGAATTCCTTGTCAAGTAAATTCAGGCTTAGAAGAATTGAATGATTAACTCCTGGGAGACCCAGTCAGAATCAATTAGAAGTAATGTCTTACAAAAAAATTAGGTGCCGGCAGCATATAGTTGTCAGGGTGGTTGCTGCCTATGTTACTAGCAGTAGAAAACCCCAGAGTTACCTTGCTTCCTTACACACACACACACACACACACACACACACACACAGTCTGACAACCAGAGCCAAAATCTTCCTAGTATTGCTGCAGGGAGAGCTAAGGGTGCATTCACTTTAGAAGCCCCAGAACATTTTAGAATGCATATGTAGGCTAGGGCAAGCAAGACAAAATCAGGAGAGCATTGCACACAGAGACTGACTTTCCAGCGACCTGGTCACTGCTGCATTTCAGTCACTGCTTTAATGGAAAGAGGCTGAATGTATGCTGGGTAAACATTTTACCAACTTAGTTATGCCCCAGCCCTGGGCCAATTTCTCTCTCTCTCTCTCTCTCTCTCTCTCTCTCTCTCTCTCTCTCTC
>LOJH01055374.1:0-11878 GCA_001685095.1 Ellobius talpinus | reverse complement strand
TCAGCAGTAAAAAACAATGACATCTTGAATTTTGCATGCAAATGATGGAAATAGCAAAATGTTTCAGATAAATAAAATACTCTGTGGATTCTGGATGGAAGAAAGTTGTCTGCTTAAGCTATGGTCCTTTTAGCACCTGGTTTTAAGGTAAAAGACAAAGCCTTTAGAGAACAATAAATATGGAAAGCTCCTCTGAAAAATAGAAAAGAGTTCTGGCACCAAGAACAAATGACAACCAATGAAGGAGGTTCCTTTATTAAAACCTGCTATTGTATATGGATATAACTTTTCCTTAATCCGATATATTATAACATATTTTCCATATAAAATTTCATTGGTTAGTAGTTAAGATATTATCCCCTATTTATCAAGGCTTAGACTTTATACTATTCCAGGGTTAAATAGCAAAGAAACAAATGATGAGGCAGTAGTTGTTCCAGTTCTGGAAAGGATTTTCAAGTCATACTGCAAAGATAATAGGCCCAAGCATGTCTTGAAGTTTTCCTAAGCATAGGGGAAGAAGTCCACAGATACCAACTATGCTTGGGTCTACAAAACAGAATAACAGAGAGTGGACAGCTGTACCAAGAAAATGCCTGGAGATTCATCTAGGGCTCTGGAGGGTTCATAATGTACAGAGATCCAATAATATTTTCAGAAAGAAACTGAAAATAATCCTGTATCAAACATTTCTGTTATCCCACCTCACAAAATATAAAAGCTTTACCCAAAGAGTCAAAATTTGTACATAGCTCAACTACTTCACAAAAGGAACCTAGAAATTTTTAATTTTAAAAGATAAAATAACCAGCAAAGTAAAATTTATGTTTAACATTCACCATAATATTATCATGCCTGAAAAAAAACCACAGTTAGTAAAAATAAAAAATAGTAGAAGCAATGTCACAATAGCATAGATAACAAAATTATCACAGGAGAACATTAAATGTTGTCATAACTGCATTCTTTGTATTTTAGGAAGCCAGAAGAAAGCATGGACATGTTAAATAGAGCCACAAACATAAGAGAGTTGGAATTGTGCTTCTAGAGCAGGTATACAAATGAGATCATATGCTTTGATCATTGCTGCTCTGCTTTCCTCAGAGTGTCCTCAGCTTCATCCCAGACACTTGCAAAATAATAGGTCTCTTCAGAAGGCTGCTTTTCATGGGCAGGTTAGCCAAAATCCAACTCCAATTTATACGGAATCCCTTGTCCTATGCTTTTTGATTCTATTGCCTTCCATGTCTAGAATTCCTGCATTTCTAATTGACATTCCTTGAGAAAGTAGCCACCAGTATTCCTCAGTGTGGCAAAGCTGGAGTTGTTATAAAAAATTTAACATTATGAGACCACCATCTTCCTCCAATGTGCTCTGTTTCACTGTGAAAATTCTAGTTTGGTAAAGCCTGAAATGTTATCTCTTTGTGCAAAATATAATAGCATGAATATTAACACTTTTTTAGATTTTTTTATTTAAAGTTTTTGAGAATTTCATATGTGAGTACTATATTTATATCATTTTTACCCTTCCATTGTCCCCTCTAACTCCTTCTTTATCTCCACTCCCTCTTGAATTTATCATCTTTTCTTCTTTAATTACTATTGATAAACATACATACACACAAATATAAATATTTACATGTGTGTGAATCCATTTAATGTTGTTTATGTGCACATGTATGTGATGTCTGTTTTGTTGTCAGCTTGACACAAGTTAGAGACATCTAGGAACAGAAAATATCATTTCAGGAATTGTCTCCATCAGATTAGCCTATAAGCAAGACAGCAGAGCATTTTCTTTACTAATGATTAATGTGGGAGTGCCCAGGCTACTTTGGGTGGTGCCATCCTGGGCAGAAGGTCCTACTTTGTATAAGAAATTAACCTGAACATGACATGAGTACCAAGTCAGTAAGTAGTGTTTTCCCATGGTTCTTTCCTGCTTCCATGTTCCTGTTTCAAGTACACACCACATCTTCCCTTGATGATGAACTTGAACTCATAAGATATAATAAACTCTTTTCTTCTCAGTTACATTCTTTTCATGGTATTTATCAGAGCTAGCAAACTAAAATATTGTATCTAGAGTTTACCACTTTGGTCATGGACAGGCTCTATCATTTGGCTAATGACTTGATATTGAAGAAAACTGGTCTCCCTCCCTCTGTAACCATCTATGGGTGGGGACTTGCAAGGTCTTCTCCAGCCATGTTTACATGTCAACATATGTCATAAGCAGGTCTTATTTGGGGACTATATTGTGAACATTCCTGTTATATATAGAAAATACTGATGGCAGGCATTCTTGCCTTTTGGCTTTTTATAGTCTTCTTTCTGTCCTTTATTCTATGATTTCTGAGCTTTAGATGTAGGACTAGCACTACAGATACATCAATTGGTGTTAGACATGCCTTAAATTTTGCACTTTTTCAGTTCCCTACAATTCCCATTCAAGGTAAAAGGCAAAAGATTAGAAACTGTTTTTTTCCAGCTAATTAATCAATTAATCAAAATTATATATGTCATAATTTTACAGAGCTTGAAATGTGCTCATGAGAATTAGGATATTTTTTCTTCAAAGACTGAGCCATTTAACTTGTTCAAGATGTTTTATTAAGACTGGATATACAGTGCATATGCTAGACAACTGTCACTAGTAATCAGATATACAACATACTTATTGAGTATTAACCTCATGTAAGTCCTTGTTCAATGCATCTGCTTAATCAAAAGCAAGTAAGTTCCCTTTATGTACTTTCTTATTCATCTGTGTTCCAAAAACTGAAGGAAATACACTTTTACTACAACTATAAATATAGCCTTTGGTATAAATTGTAGATAATTCCGTAGCTGGGCCCTAAAGTTCACTTCAGCATATATAACAATAAAGCATGCAAAAGTAAGATTTTAAAGGTATTAAAAAAGAAACCCTAAAAATTATGTATATATTTATAAAAGACAAGATCTCCTGAGTAAATTGGGAGCATGGGGACCTTGGGGTAGGCTTGAAGGGGGAGGGGAGAGGCAGGGAGGGGAACAGAGAAAAATGTAGAGCTCAATAAATACCAATAAAATAAAAAATTATTATTTTTAAAAAAATTTTATAAATTTAATCATTATCATCAGCATATAATAGTCTCCTTCATTACTAGGAAACTGTGAACATTGTATGACATTAATTGAACAAATAAAATAATAAGTGCTTATGTCCAAATATCAGAATTTGTCCTGTATCCACGGTGTGGGAAGTCCTTCTGTATATGTGTTGTTTTTATTGGTTAATAAATAAAGCTGTTTTTAGCTAATGGCTTAGCAGAGTAAGGCCAGGTGGGAAATCCAAACAGAAATGGAGAAAGAGAGAGAGTAAGCAAAGTCAGAGAGAAGCCTTGTTGCTGCCACAGGAGACAGACACCTCCACTGGAGTCCACCAAAACTTTGCCAGTAGGCCTCAACATTGTGGTGAAGCACAGATTTATGGGTTAGTTTAGGATATAAGAGCTAGCTAGAAATACACTTAAGCTATTGGCCAAACAATATTGCAAAGATTTTGTGTGATTATTTTGGGTCTAAGCAGCTGGGAGCTAAAAAGCAGCCTCCAACATTTCATTGTATGGACTGTTAAGCTAAACCAACATATAAATTTTAAAGGTATCTTACCTTCAAATTTTGGGTCTAAGAATTTTGTTTCCACAGAGGATGAAAACGTGTGCATTCCTCTCAGACTAATGTGGTTTGATGGACCTATATCCCCTCTAAAAGTCGCTGTGAACACCCCCGAAAATTACTTAGCTCAACAAAAAGCAGGAAGCAGTTTGGAGAGAACTACACTCAAATTTCCAAATATTATTTATAAATGTTTATTTACACTTAAAGGGGGATATGTTATAAGGATGGATACTCTGCATTAGTATGGATCTTGGTTTATTGATAGAAATTTAAGATCAGTTTTGTTATATATATATATATATACATGTGTATATATATATACATGTGTATATATACATATATACATGTATATATTTCTGTTCTTCATTAAGGTATTTTGCTTCTGCAGCTCATTTAAAAATGTTATATATAATTAAGAAATACAGGTTAATAGTCATATATAATAGTCAAGCCTATTGTCATTTTAGTTAGGTTTTCTAGATATATAGAAATATATATCAGTTAGATAGATAATCTTCAAACATTTCAAAGACTTAGGAAATATGACATTTAAAATGTTTTAATTACTTAGGACTTTTCTTGACAATGTGACATATCTGCTCCTGTCAGCACAAATCTATTTCAAAAGGAAGATAGTCATTAAAGAGGCTCCTTATGGCATTTGTTAGCCATTTGGGGAAAAAACTGCTCTTGTCTGAACTTGATGTTAAGCTATATAAACTGAAAATGCAGGACTACAAAAAATGACTGCTGAAGTTGCATGAAGGTGAGACAGCCCTTCAGGGTTCCTTCTTCATAAAAGAACAAAAAGAGTCTGCTAGATATTCTACAGGACACAAAAAAGTGACTGACACACTGCCAATATACGTGGAACTGTATTTAAAATTTCCTACTTTATGGAAATGTCTGCCAGACACTATGGGTGTCCCAATGTTACAAAAGAACTTTGGGTGACTGTCCAGGCAACGAGATGTCTTTGTCAATTCTAGAGTTGTTAAAGTTTCTTATAATGAACTTCCTGTTAACTTAGGTAATATTATATCCTTCTGGGGTCTTTGATAGAGTTAAAATTAGATAGTTATAACTATAGTTTTGCTTAGATATGATAAAAGATAAAGTAGATATAAATATTATAACTGTAATTCTTGATTAATACCTGTTTTGTTATATGTAACTTTGCTATGTTAAAGTTCAAACCTTCCCATTTCCTTAAACAAAAAAGGGGGAAAGAGTGTGGGAAGTCCTTTTGTATATGTGTTGCTTTTATTGGTTAATGAATAAAGCTGCTTTCAGCTAATGGCTTAACAGACTAAAGCCAGGTGGAAAATTCAAATGTAGATGTAGAGAGAGAGAGCAGGCAGAGTCAGAGAGAAGCCGTGTAGCTGCCACAGGAGATAGATGCCTCCACTATAGCCCACAAAAACTTTACTGGTAGGCCATGACCTCATGGTGATGCAGAGATTAATTAGTTTAAGATATAAGAGCAAGTTAGAAATATACTTAAGCTCTTGGCCAAACAATATTGCAAATAATATAGTTTCTCTGTAATTATTTTGGGTCTAAGTGAACAAGCAACCTACGCCAGCACATCAGCCTCATAGATGATTTTACTCTAGTGAAATGTAACTGGAAAATACACCCAGAATTGTTGATAGTGCAGTAAAAGCAGAAATGAAAAAATAAATTGTTGTCAGGGAAATAAAAGAAATGGTGGTGTAGTTGTCATTTGAGATGGTTACAGACAGGGTTAAGCTTATCTCTGGCACAAGCAAAATAGTCTGACCTTCTCAGAGCAGTCTCCAATTCTGTTCCATTCTTGTATTCTTCCATCACCACCAAACCCTGGGCCAAGGATTAATGATAAATGTAGAAATAAAAGATAGGATATATAGTGTTTACCAAGAGTATTTGTAGTCATATGAAAATGTTGGAAAATTCAAAAATCTGAAGCTTCAAATTTGCTTTCTTAGGCATAAAATTATGAAGCTGAAATTGACCAGAAATAGCAAGTTGGCAGCCCTAGAACCAAATCCAATGCAGAAGGGTTCTGTTCAGTTCTAATGTGTTTGATTGTTCTTTATAACTTGCACTAGTGAAAATATTTTCAAAAAAGATAGTTCACATAAAATATGTAATTTCCATCTTAAAAATCAGTTGACAATTGCTGGCAAGTGAATTATTTGACTCTCTCCAAAAATAAGTCAGACCTTCCCTTCACCATCAAGCACACTTTTATGTTAACATTGTTTTCAGATCCTGCAAGTTTTGAATATAAAACTCATGGAGCTCCAAAGTCCTATGGTTTATTACAAAATTAATTGCCATGAATCTGTGATTTATTTTTTCAAGAAAAGCCAAAAACATAAAGAATAGCAGTTCAGTGCTCAGCTGAGCAGCACATATACTAAAAAGAATAGCATTTCAATTACATGCTTTAAATACTAAAGAAGGCCTTCCTTAGATAGCCTTAACAGCACTGATAATACTGTATCTGGTTTTTACCATTAATTCTCATATATCTCTGAAGATAAAAAACAATAAGTTTAACTTTCTACTCCATATCAAAATAAACCTACTGTTCAAGCCAAATTCAAAATGGCATAAGCTGCAGATTAGTTTTTATATAAAAAATTTTGTGTTGGGTATAACATAAAGAAAGCATTATTTATTTGGGGCATAATTAAAGCTGACCATGCTTTTTATCTGCAATAATGGATACTGAAATAGACTTGTTTCTAAAACATTTTTCATATGTAGATTAGAGTCTGTTCATATCAAGGTCAAATATTATCTGCATATTTTGTTATTCTCACAAGATTATATTGAGTCTCATATATCTGCCTACTCTGGCATAAAGAAATTAAGCTAGCCAGGCAGTGATAGTGCACAACTTTAATCCCAGCACTTAGGAAGCAGATGCAACCAGATCTCTGTGAATTTAAGACCAACCTGTTCTACAAGAGCTAGTTTCAGGACAGGCTCCAAAGCTACAGAGAAATCCTATCTCATAAAAACAAAAAACAACAAAAAGAAAGAAAGGAAGAAAGAAAGAAAGAAAGAAAGAAAAAAGAAATTCAGCCTAATTTGTTTTGCATTATTTTATGTAGTAATATGGTACCATCAAAGCATTGTCAATAGAAAAAAATGTGATATTATATAATTATTAGAAAGTGCAACCTCTGAAATCATATTAAAAATACCATTCTCTACATATTGAGTGAGAAATTCAAGGAAGAGGTAGAAATACTTATAGTCGAACACTCCTTTGGGCCATCAGCTGACAAATAATCACACAAATACTTATGAAAACTTGGTCTTTGCTTATTGTTTTTACCAACTAAATCTTATAATTAAATTAAACTAGTTTTATTAATCCATATTCTGACACATACCTTGATTACATCTCCTCTGTACTGTATGTCTAACTGCTTCAGTGTCTCACTGATGTCTCTCCTTTCTTCTTCCAGAGTTCCTCTCTCCAGAAAGCCCACTTATTCTCTCATGCATAGCTATTGGCCATTCAACTTTTTTTAAAACTAATCGCAATGACACATCTTCATGTAGTATAAACAAACTTTACAACAAATACTAGGACAGTTGTAGGCAAACAAGTTTTGTACTCTGGATATTGTATTTTTCTCATCTAATTAGTTGAAGCCGATTCACCCACCAAATGTTAGTAATGATTTTTTTTGTTCCTTCAACTTGATTTTATAAATGTCTATACTTAAAATGTTCTTTTAGTTCTTAAAATTAATTATATAATTGACTTTATAATATTGACCATTGTTGTCAGAGAAAAGTCCAGCTTGGTTCCCACAATTGTTAAGTCCCAAAGAAATCACACAGAGGTCTACATTAACTATAAACTGATTGGCCCATTTTCTCAGACTTCTTATTAACTCTTATAACTTATATTAGCCCATTATTCTAGTATATGTTAGCCACATGGCTCGGTACCTTTTTCAACGAGGCAATCACATCTTGCTTCTTCTGTGTTTGAGCTGGGACTGCAGAGGAATGGGCTTCCTTCTTCCCAGAATTCTGATCTCATTGACCCACCTCTACTTCCTGTCTGGTTGTCCTGCCTATACTTCCTGCTNATATTAGCCCATTATTCTAGTATATGTTAGCCACATGGCTCGGTACCTTTTTCAACGAGGCAATCACATCTTGCTTCTTCTGTGTTTGAGCTGGGACTGCAGAGGAATGGGCTTCCTTCTTCCCAGAATTCTGATCTCATTGACCCACCTCTACTTCCTGTCTGGTTGTCCTGCCTATACTTCCTGCTTGGCTACTGGCCAATCAGAGTTTATTTAAAATATAATTGACAGAATATAGACATTTGTCCCACCATATAGACCAATATAGATCATATGTAGTACTGCAAATTACACATAAAAGTAAACTTTTATTTGATAGCTTAATATATTTATGAGGACATATTAAAATATATTGAGAAAATAAATATAATGGCATTACAATCGGTAACATTTGTTGTGTATTTAGTATGCAGCAACTTTCCCCCCATATCTTATTTAATTTTCATGTACATAGTACACAGTTGGCATTTATCCACTCCACACAGAAGAAACTAAAGTGTGTGAGTGTGTGTGTATTTGTGTGTGTGTATTTTTGTGTGTATGTGTGTGTGTATTCAGGTAAAATACATATAAAATAAAAGTAAATGAATCTTAAATTTATCATGTCACACCAATCTGCTATGAACAAAATCCACATCACTTCTCATTTGTCAGATAATTTCTTAATGAATATTTAATTATTTGCCCAAGACCTCAATTTATATTGTATTGTATTTAGGCATAAATAAATAAATAAATAAATAACATAAGATCTCCAAGCCTAATTCTAGGTGAATCTGATCTAAACATGCTTTTAACCCTGTTAATCTTACAGCCAGCTGATTCCTCCTCTTAACTTCTTAAATTCTCTTTGTTCAGTGTTGCAGTTTCATACTCATTTTCAGCATCAGCATCAGCATCATAATTTTTTTACTTCTAATTTTGACTACTTTTGCTCCTTTATATTTATGTTTATCAGATTCTTCTTTTCTGTGATCATTTGAAAGTTTCATGTTTTTAAGGAAAAGGCCTTATAAATGACTCTTTTTGTCTATCATGCAAAGTTGTATGTCCTGATTTCAAATGCCTCACCAAATGCTGCCCATTTGGCTCCAGTATACAGAAGAAGCTGCATTCTAGTAGGAGTTCTGTAACCTTTTCATAGTTAAAAAAAAGTGGAGGTTTCCTTACCACCACCCAGACCTCAGGCATGCTGAGCAACAACTTTATCACTGGACTTATCGGTCCAACCCTGAGAGAACAGTAAAGATGGGACTGTATAATTCCTCCCAACTTAGCTGGTTTAAAAGGAGTAAATCATTATAACTAAAGCTATAGATGTCTATTCTAATGATACTGTTATTTCGAATGTTTTCCTTAGTAATGTTCTTTGGAGAAAAAATCATTACTGGATCAGAAAAGCAGTTCTCTGTAGTAGATGCTAGCAACAGAAAATCAAGCTAACCAATTAAACTATACTTGGTCAATAGTTAGACAATTTGTTACTTGGTATGTTTTATTTTTCTCTTCCTCAATTTTCTCTAATTAGTTTCACTACAATTAAACATTACTGGCATGTTATTTTTGACAGGCTATTTTACATAAAAGAACTTAAAAGTAAATAGGAACCTGAATTTATATGTGAATATTTCAACAGTAGTTCTGACCTGACAGGTGCAAGACTCTCTGTGACCTGGAGTCTCACACTATCAGGTGACATGGTGCCAACAGAGGGCAGGATTTGACCTCGCATCACGCCATCCTTATAGAAAACTTGGATCAGCACTAGAGTTATCAAGCCCCTTGAAGCAACTGCAAACAAGTTGCTCAGGTCCCTCTGCCCATGTTTAAACACAGTATCACTAAGCATGCAATTTCTAGAATTATTTTGTAAGTAGGTGTTTAGTCAATGCCTACAGAGTTCCTACTGTAAGCACCACAACTTCAACTCTAACTTTTGAGGAGTTATTCCTAAGGATCTGATCCCTTGGAGGAAAAGTGTAATATTCCTGGGGAAATACAATATTGAAGTAAATGATTCTAATAAAATCATAGATAGCTTATTCAGTAAAAGAAAAAGAAGAAATAAGGACTATAACAGTGCTTCTCAGATTGGCATTTGGGGGGCACATATTTCTTTACCATAGGTTTCCCCATCATTGTAAAATAATTGATTAATGTAATGTAGAGGTAATTCTCTAGCCTCTAAGTACTAAATTCTAAGTTCTAAATGCTTTCCTTATTTAGCTTATTCTGATGTAAAAATATAATATGTGTCCCTGTTACTAAATGCCCTAAAGGGCAAAATTACCCCCTGAGTACAAGCCCTGGATTAGTTATAAAACGATGTTTTAACTGATGTTGCAAAAATGATGTTATACTTGAAGTACTACTTTTAGAATAGCAAAATGTAAGTACCTGCTCTGGGGGCTTATTTATTCACATGAAATATGGAGACTGCCATATCTTCCACATAGGGCTCACAATAATTGGGATATAATAAATGCTCATCTAATCAGAAATAATATGCTACTTTTAATAGGTTCCACTATTCCCATTAATTGTTCCTTGGAGCTTTTTTATCTAAATCAGGTTCCTGGAGATGTTCATAATAGAATAAAGTAATTACAATATAAATAAACTTGATTGGATCCCTGTACATCCCTTTCTGCTGAAGTCATGTAGCTGACAAGATTAAATTGATCTATCCCACAGTACCATGGCTAGTCATCTTAAGGATACTCTGTCTTCCTTTATGTGAAGGCCAAAAGACAGAAGCTTGTCCACCAGGAAGTATGAAGAATATCTAATGATCTGGGTATAAACTTTTACATGCTTTCAGAGCTTTCTACCTACAAATAAGTTTGTTGTAAATATTTCCCTACAGGGAGGTGTGATGATCATTTCCTCTCATCCTCTTAATTTTTATTTGCAATTTCACCCATCTTGCAGTCTGCAAAATTTGAAATTAATTAGAGAGAAAAACAAATAGATGATTCTAAACTGCCATGATATTTACCTGGAAGTGATCAACTGCAGATGTTTCAAAATTGCAAAGAACATGAGGTGAATATATACATATATTTTTTGTTGGAAATGAGTTCTATATTTTTATTTTAGTTTTTAAAATATTTTTATTCATTCTAATAACAACCACAGTTCCTCCTTCCTCCCCTACTCCCTCACCCCACTTTCCCCTAACCCACTCCCTATTTACTCCTCAGAAAGGGTAAGACCTCCCATGGGGAGTCAACAAAGCCTGGCATATTCAGTTGAGATAGGACCAAGACATTCCCCCTGCCTTGAGGCTGAGTAAGGCATCCCACTTTCTCTTGTATGAAGTTTAGTGGAGTTAGTTTCATATTGAGGCCTTTGATCCATTTTGGATTAAAGTTTTGTGCATGGCCATAGATATGGATCTATTTTCATCCACCTACATGTTGAAATCTGGTAATGCCAGCACCATTTGTTGAATATGCTTCTTTTTTATTTAATATTTTTTGCTTCATTGTCAAAAATCAGGTGTTTGTAGGTATGTGGATTGATATCCGTGTCTTGGGTTTGATTCCATTGGTCCTCCTGTCTGTTCCTATGCTGCACTTCTGCAGTAGAGTTTGAAGTCAGGGATTGTGATTTTTCCAGAAGTTTCCTTTATTGTACAGGATTGTTTTGACTATCCCGGGTTTTTTGATTTTCCATATGAAGTTGAGTACTGCTCTTCAACAGAAGATTCATTCCCCCTCCTCCAAAAAAATCCCACTTTTCAGTGGAATTGGGAAAGAAGAGAAATGCTATCTGTTGATTTAGATTTTTCCTGAAGGTACCAGTTTGTACCTCAGCATTTGTCACAGTTTTAATGAACAAATTATACAATTTCCACCATCCACATGTCATTCATCTTTAATTAAAAATCTTATTATAATTCTTACAACCAGTCTGGCAAGATGTCTTAGTTAGTAGAGGTACTTATTTTTAAAAAATGTCTGAGCCGCCGTGAGCCCTGGCCCATTTGGCTTGCAGCGGGGCGGGCTGGTACAGGCAGCACAGTGAGTCCGCAGAGGCAGTGGCAGGTGGGCACATGAATGGGAGACATGTGGGCAGACACATAGTATGGAATAGAATTGTAT
>LOJH01055372.1:0-11878 GCA_001685095.1 Ellobius talpinus | reverse complement strand
CCTGCCGCTCATTGCCATCACCCGCAACCCGGTATTCCCGCGCTTTATCAAGATCGTGGAGGTAAAGAGAGCGCCGCGCCCGGCCCTCACCACTCGGGAGTCTGAGGCAGGAGGATGCCAGAGTCCTTGGTGGCTCGTTTGGACATTCTCCCCTATTTGGTTCCTTCAGTACCTGAGACAGTGGGCTTGGGTCCGTGAATCTAGGACCCCCGGTGATAGAAATCCCAGGCCGACTAGCAGCAGACTACAGTTCTTTTCCTTCCATCTTGGCGAACATTTTGTACCACCTTCTGAGCCTCCCTTGTGCAATCGTCTGTTGTTTATTGAGAGCCTATATAATATAGCTTCTGTCTTGAGACAGGGTCTCGTGTAGCCCAAGCCAGCAAGTGTCTTAAGTTTTTACTCCCTTAGTTACTTTGTATCAGGCACAGTTGTGAAATACAAAGTTTCAGGCCTTGGGGCCTTTTTTCTAGGAGTAGGAGAAAGCGGGAATGACTGCCGTTTGAGAGGCAAACCAAAGGAAGAAGAAAAGGACAGCAGTGTCCTGACATCCACCTAATATCCACGCTGAAGAAGAAAGTAGGAACAGCCTTTACCTAAGGGAGGAAAATTCCAGCACAGGAAGCTAATCCCAGCTGAGCCTTGAGGCAGGGAGAGAGAGCAGGGATGATGAAATCACCGGAAAGCAGAGACATTTAAAAGTAGGGAATTTCCTAATCAGCTGCCTACCCCACTGCCTTTATGTTTTATTTTTCTCCTTTTAAACTTGGAAATCAGAGTCCAGGGAGGCCAGTGGTTATCAGTTAACCTAGTACCAAGGTCATACAATGAGTCATTGCCATATCCACCCCACAAACTCCCCTCAGCAGCATAGATGAGCATAGCTCAGAGGCCGCTCCTCCATCTACCTCCTCTCCCATGTTTCCAAGGCCCTTCATTCATGTTGCCTATTTGGTAGAAGGACACACACTTTCCAGCCAACCTGTAAGGTGACATGGCGCCGTTACCTATCTGCAGGTTGCTCCTGATGGCCTTTTTTCCCCTCATCTGGGAAGTGGACATAATAGACGCTCCTCTCTCCAAGATGGGGAGCTGCGGTGGACGTCACACATAGGCCTGTGTGTGCCGGCTTTTTGGTTTTGGTTGAGGCAGGATCTCGTGTCCTAGGCTAACCTCAAACTTGCTATATAGTTGAAGTTGGCCTTGAGCTCCTGGTCCTCCAGCCTCTCCACCACCCCAGCTCTGGGGTCACAGGTGTCCTCATAGTCCCCTGAGTGACTGAGTAATGAGCCTCCGCAGTTTGCCGTTTGAAGGCAGTCCCAGACAGTTCCTGTGACCCTGTAGGACTAGCCATGCCTGGAAGGTTCTGATCCTGCAGGACTGCCCTGGAGGCCCCTTCTGGATTCCCTTTATTCCTCGGCATCCGGGAACAGGGCAAAGAGACATTTCTTCTACTGTCCGCCACACAAAGCTAGCCATCAAGGGCGCAGCCTTGAGACACTGGCATTTGGCTTTCTGATGTCATCACCTCATAAATGACCAGCCATCAGCTTCCATCAGAACTACAGCTGGCTCCGGGAGCCAGTGAATGGATCTGTTAGCAATACTCTGCTTTCACGTCTGCAGGTGCCAGGTTTAAGGGCTCTCCTCAGCTGGGGATTGTACAGGGGTGGCTCGGGCTGCCGGGGTTCTGGGTGCAATGCTCACTTAGCGTGCATGAGGTGATGGCCCCAGCATCACACAAACGTGTCATCCCAGTGCTCAGGTGGAAGGAGGAGCATGAGCATGGTGGCTCAGTTACTCTTGGCTACATGAGCTTTACCATCCATTGCTATGAGGAGACACCATGACCAAGGCAACTTAAAGTATTTTATCAGTGGCTTGCTTATAGTTTAATACGGTAGTTTGTGAGCATTGTGGTGGCGAAGGTGTTGGCAGGCAAGCATGGCATTGGAACAGTGACCTAGAACTTGCTTCTGATCCACAAGTTGCAGGCAGAGAGAGGCAGCCTGACATGGGCTTTTGAAACCTCAAAGCCTACCCCCAGTGGCAGACATCCAACAAAGGCCACACCTCCCAAGCCTTCCTAAACAGTTCCTATGACTGAGACCAAACATTCAAATACATGAGCCTGTGGGGCCATTCTCATTCAAATACCACAGACCCTATCTCAGACAACAAAAACCCACCTAAACTGGAAGTGGGTGGTGCTGACTGTCTAATCCCTTCACAGTGGAGGATGGATTAGGATTGTCATGAGTTCAAGCCAATGTGTACTCCATCGGGAGACCCTGTTTCAGACAAACAAGAGCCCCACACAGATGAATGGTGTTGGGACCCCCCCCCAGCCTTGCTATATCAGAAACTTGTCCCTGTAAATCCTGAACTAAAGCAAGAGGATCACCTTGAATTCCAAATTAGTGTCAGCTCTGTGGTGCACGTTAAACTACAGAGTGACAGTGGGGCAATGACTCAGATGACAGCCATCCTCAGAGAGGTGTGTGTTTACATTGAGTTTATGTATATGAGTATTTTGCATATACAGGCATGTGTGTGCTTAGTGCCTGTAGAGTTCAAAAGAGTGTTGGGGTCTTTGAAACTTGAGTCAGGGATGATTGGGAACCTCTGTGTGGTTCTGAGAGTTGAGCTCAAGCCGTCCACAAGAACAAGTGCTGCTAACGGCGAGGCCCACCTCTCCAGCCCCACTGCTTCTGTTTTTTGTTGGAATGGTTTCTCTGCAGCCCTGGCTGTCCTGGACCTCACGCTGTAGACCAGGCTGGCCTCGAACTCAGAGATCTGCCTGTCTCTGCTGGGCACCATGACAGCTGCTAAGGGATGGGAGGAGTCAGTCACTGAGATCAGGCTAACTAGGAAGTGGTGCTCAAGGCTGGAAGGAAGCCACCAGACTCCAGGGCCTCCTGCCTCAGCTCACTCCATGGTGTGCCGGTGGAGCTGTGGCTTTGCAGTCGCACTTTCGCCAGTGGCTGTGACTGCGCCTCACTCGTCATTCTCCTGCAGGTTAAAAATAAGAAGCTGGTTGAACTCCTGAGGAGGAAAGTACGCCTGGCACAGCCCTATGTTGGTGTCTTCCTGAAGAGAGATGACAAGTAAGTTTTTCCTGCATGAGACTTGTTTGAACTTTTCAAATTGAGCTAAAAGGATCCAAGGGCAAGACCAAGAGCCAAAAACACTGCCATTTTAGTCTAAGCCAAAGGCTTGGCTTTAAGTCCCCCAGGGAGGGGCTGGGCCATGGCTTAGTCAGGAGCATTTACCTAGCACGAGAAAGACCCTTTCCCAACGCTGTAGACGTGAACTCTTAGCCCCAGTGAGGGTCGGGATCTCAGGACACCCACCCACGAATCTAGTTCTCAGCCTGAGTGGGAACTGTAACAGGGGAGACGGAGTTAGTGAGGTGCTCCACCCAGGAAGGACTACTGCTGAGCTGTCCATCACCCTTGAAGGAGCAGGCAGATGCTTTGAGTCGCTGGAGTGACCTGTGGAGGTGCTTCTGTCTCTCATAACTCCTACCTGAGTCGCCCCACCGCACACGGTGCTGTGGCCCCACCAATGTGTCTTTGTGTTCTGTCTCCCTCAGCAATGAGTCGGATGTGGTAGAGAGCCTGGATGAAATCTACCACACGGGAACGTTTGCTCAGATCCATGAGATGCAGGACCTTGGAGACAAGCTACGCATGATCGTCACAGGCCACAGAAGGTATGGGGTCACAGTCAGGGTGAGATAAGATGTACCCTTAAGCATGCGCAGAAGTGATTGTGGCCAACAGCTCTCCCTGACTCAGGCGGTTGCAAGTATTTACCACCACTGGTCAAGAGAAAATGCCCAAGGCCATGGCATTTTGTCCCTTGCCGCAGCTCCGAGAAGCCCAGAGGTCTCGAGTGCAGTGTTTTTGTTAGTGAACCCCAGTATTTGCGATGCTTGTTAGTTTGTCTTGTTTTGTTGGATTTTCCCCCCATTTTTTGAAAACCCTAGGGCCACAGGGCCTTTGAACACACAGCTCTGTCCTGGCTCCACCTGGGCTCATCGGTCTGCCTGCTCGCAGGATTCACATCAGCCGGCAGCTGGAGGTGGAACCCGAGGAGCCAGAGCCAGAGTCCGAGAACAAGCAGAAGTCCCGGAGGAAGCTGAAGCGAGGCAAGAAGGAGGCTGAGGATGAGTCAGCAGCCAAGCCCCAGCTGGAGCTGCTGCCTGAGGCCTCTACCGACACCCCCAAAGAGGTGCTCATGGTGGAGGTTGAGAATGTGGCCCATGAAGACTTCCAGGTCACAGAGGAAGTGAAGGTAAGCCATTTGCCATGCTGTGGGCCTTGAGCAGCAGTCACCTGAAATGACCTGCACAGACAGTGGGGTGGGTACAGGACTGGACTGGCCCTTTGTTGTTTGTAGAGAAGGCAGGATTTGAACCCATGCCACCCCAGCTCAGTCTTCCAGCGCTCTGTAGAGCACCCACCCCTCACAGCTCAGGAGCTGGTTCATGAAGCAGGGAACAAGTGAGCTACGGCCATTCTGACCCCAAACTGAAGCTTTCCTGCCTTCCTCAAGGTCCCCATGGGTAGGAAAGTTAGATGACCCAAAGCCCTGAGTGTGTTCTGAAGTCTGTGCAGTGCTGTCACTGCTGGCAGATGGGACTTCTGCGGCCTCTTCTAGGGACTGTGACTCCATTGGTTGTGGTTGATCGGAGCTATGGGCAAGATGCCTCTGGGCTGAGCTCTGTGGATGGATGCTGGAATTACTTGTGATGTCTGCTGTGGGCTGGGGCTGTGTGGAGAGAGGAGGCCTCTGGGCTGATGCTGAATCATGGACTTCATGGGATTGTCGGCGGCCTGGGGGAATCATTCTGTTTAATGGAACATGTTTCAACTTAGAGCAATGTCTCCATGCTGGTGGCACTATGCCAGCCTTCCTGTTGAGATGTGTGGTGCCATGGGCCCCAGAGACACAGCTGTGTGGGAAGGTGTTCCCTTGTGTTGGTCTCCTCTACAAAAGGGAATTCAGCTGGGGGTGTTGTCCTGCCTGGCTGTGATCTCAGTACTATGAGGCTGAGGCAGGAGGATGACTGGTGTTGGAGGCCAGCCTAGGTCATAGAGTAAGGCCCTGCCTCAACAACAGAAAGCAAAAGCCCTGGAAAACATGTGGAGTGGGGGCAGCATCCCTGACCATCTGGAGCAGTGCTTGCTCGAGTCCCCGGTCACCATGGGTGGGCTCTTGGATTTATTTTCTAGTTCTTTGTTTTGTTTTTATGTTTACCCCTATGAAGGTAGAGTGCATATGGAGGTCAGACAGGCTTGGGAGTCTAGGAGTTGGTTTTGTACCATATGGAACCCACGGATGGCACTTGGGCCATTGTGCTTGGTGGCCAGAGCCTTTATGCTCTGAGCCATCTCACTGGCCCTGGGTTTACTCCTGTTACTGTTGATGACCTTGGTTTCTACTCTGTTGTCCTGGGGGTGGTCCTGGGGGCTCCCCTTCTGCCATCTTGTGACTGCCATGGTCCCTGCTTGCCAGGCCCTGACTGCGGAGATTGTGAAGACCATTCGGGATATCATCGCCCTGAACCCTCTGTACAGGTCAGTGTTTGAGGGCCAGGCTGGGCAGGGACTACCACATGGTGCCCGCTCTCTGCCCCCACTGCAGCACACTGGCAAAGCTAGCTGTCACTGAAGCTTGGCTGTGTGTGTGGTGGGGAGGTGTCTAAGGCACGGCTTCTCTGTCCCTACAGGGAGTCAGTGTTGCAGATGATGCAGGCAGGCCAGCGTGTGGTGGACAACCCCATCTACCTAAGCGACATGGGTGCTGCGCTTACAGGGGCAGAGTCCCATGAGCTGCAGGATGTTCTGGAGGAGACCAATGTGAGTGTGCCATGTCAGGACAGAGTCCCTGTGCCAAGCAAGCTCGTCCCCAGCTGGGGTTCACGTGGGTGCTTATCCCGTACCACCAGTGCTACTGCTCCCAGACAACCCCTCTGTCCCCTATTGTTTGCAGATCCTTAAGCGGCTCTACAAAGCCCTGTCACTCTTGAAGAAGGAATTTGAGTTGAGCAAGCTTCAGCAACGCCTGGGCCGAGAGGTGACGGGAAAGGGAGGTGAAGGGATGCATCCTGGCTCTAACTCTGATTTAGGGTTCTCTGTAAACAGGCTGACCCAGAACCTTACACTTACACAGTCCCCTTGTCTCAGCTCCAGTGTGCTGGGACGTTAGGCATGTTCTCGTCTTCATTTGCTGTAGCAAAGGCTCCCCTCCTGGGGGCTGGGCTGCAGCTCAGTGAACATAGCATAAGCCTGTAGTAGGAGGCCGCTTGTTCATCTCCCAGCTACCCAGACTCCCGAAATAACCACACAGAAACTATATTATTTAAATCACTGCTTGGCCAATCACATAAACATATTACCAGCTAGCTCTTATATCTAGAATTAACCCATTACCATTATTTTATATTTTACCATGAAGCTCATGGCCTCCCTGCAAGGTTCCAGCTGGCAGCTCGCATCTTTCCCCTCTGGCGGCTACATTGCGTCTCCCGACTCTGCCTTCTTTCTCCCAGCATTCAGTTTAGGTTCCTCACCTATCTCTATTCTGCCCTAACACAGGCCAAGCCAGCTTCTTTATTCAGTAACCAACAAAGCAAACCCATTTTAACAACCAAAGCAACATATACAGAAGGACTTCCCACACCATAAACCAGGCAAGATGACAGCAGGATGGTCAGGAGTTCAGAGCCATCCTTAGCTATATAGGGAGTTTTGAGGCCAATCTGGGCTACATGACCCGCTTCAAAATCAAAAACTAAGAGAATGCAGGTTTACCTCATGGGTGGTTGGCTGTGGTTGGCCATTACAGCAGAGGTCCACACAGAAAGCAGTTCCACGTCTGGGTGCCCTGTGTGGGTGCCCTGTGACACTCTGTGGAAGACTGTAAGGGAAGCATGCTGTACACCCAGCCCAGGAGATTCTGTGGAGGGGCCCTGCCGTGCCTTGCTCGAGCTCTGCCTGCCACAGGTGGAGGAGAAGATCAAGCAGACGCACAGGAAGTACCTGCTGCAGGAGCAGCTGAAGATCATCAAGAAGGAACTGGGGCTGGAGAAGGATGACAAAGACGCTATCGAGGAGAAGTTCCGGGAGCGCCTCAAGGAGCTCATGGTCCCCAAGCATGTAATGGACGTGGTGGATGAGGAGCTGAGCAAGCTAGCCCTGCTGGACAACCACTCCTCTGAGTTCAAGTGAGTCCCCACTGCCATGGCCCCAAGCCACCCCTGCATGCTGTGCCGTGAGATCCTGGGGTGGGCATGTTGCTGTGCAGGCTGCTGGGAATCTAAAACACCTCTGGGCCCAGGCCTGAGCTGTACGTGCCTGTGGCGATGCTGGCTGCCTTGTCCCTGCCTCTGACTCTGCCTGCAGTGGCCCAGGAAGCAAGCATGTGGTGGACCAGCACAGTCTGAACGCAGCCCAGCACTTTTGCTTCTGCCTGCTGATGCGGGTCCATGTCTAGACTCTCTTCTGCTGGGCTCAGTGGGTGGCACTGGTCCCTAGTGGTTCAGGCAACTCCACATTGACTCTTGTGTCAGTCTGAGCTGAAATCTTGGCATGAGGATGCTATACTCCTGAAGTACAGTCCTCCCTCTGGATCACTGAGCGGGCCTGCCCTCAGCTTCTCCTCAGTTGTCGTGTCCTTCATGGGTGGTGAGCATCCTTCCTGTGGTCCCTGGGGCATCTGCTCACAGTGCTTTGTCCCTGCAGTGTCACACGCAACTACTTGGACTGGCTGACATCCATCCCCTGGGGCCGGCAGAGTGATGAGAACCTTGACCTGGGTCGGGCCCAGGCTGTGCTGGAGGAGGACCACTACGGCATGGAGGACGTGAAGAAGCGTGTCCTGGTAAGTCCCACAGCATGCGCATCACCACTGCTGAGGGCAAGCTGCC
Source organism: Ellobius talpinus (assembly GCA_001685095.1). NCBI lineage: Eukaryota > Metazoa > Chordata > Mammalia > Rodentia > Cricetidae > Ellobius > Ellobius talpinus. The sequence goes on along the minus strand of LOJH01055372.1, from coordinate 3,942 downwards.
TCCTTTTGTCTTTAAGTCCTTCCATCGGAAACCAACTAGCTACCCACTGGGGCTCAGGATGTCCCTAGTGGATGGGCGGCAGAAGCCTGGTGTACTAGGTGTGCAGTACCTAGGGGGCTCTTGTGACAAGGTGTGATGTGGGCCAGGCTGTGGAGAAGGGACCCTAATGTGTGTGATACCTCTGAGCAGCCCAGGGCTCTGCAGCCACAGCTTCCGTTAGCCCAGCCTGATGCCTCATAGACATTGGGCCCTGACTCTGGAGGCCTGCACCCTGTGCACTGAGTCTCCTTGGCCTCCACAGGAGTTCATCGCTGTGAGCCAGCTCCGAGGCTCCACCCAGGGCAAGATCCTATGCTTCCACGGGCCGCCGGGTGTGGGCAAGACCAGCATCGCACGCTCTATCGCCCGTGCCCTCGGCCGTGAATACTTCCGTTTCAGTGTTGGTGGTATGACAGATGTGGCTGAAATCAAGGGGCACAGGTAGGTAGGCTGGGCCTGGCACCTACCTGACTGGACAAGCAGTGTGACCCAGGCCACAGCCTGCTCCTGCTCACTGTGGGAAGATGGAGGTTTGCACTGGGCAGGGCAGAGTATTCCAGGCTAGGGTGTACAGAGGTACACAGAGGCAGGAGGTAGCTAGTTGTTGGCCGGTCTCAACTTTGTTTTTCGAGGTGGCCTTATTATGTAGCCTTTGCTGTCGCGGAGTTGGAACTCCCTATGTAGACCAGGTTGCCCTTGAATTTGCAGATCCTCCTGCCTCCTCCTGAGTCTAGGATTAAAGATATATGCCACCACACCTGAAACTGTTTTTTTAAAGGGCACCTAAATATGCATTCAGTGTGGAAGCCCCGAGGTGGGGGGCAGTCAGCTGCAGGAGCACAGGCGGCACAGGAGCCTGGCAGCCTTTGAGTTAAGTGCTGAGACCAAGGTGACACGAGTGGCTGGTGGCAGAGCCAGGTGGCCTTTCCTGGGCCTATGGTTGCTCCAGGTCCCTAGCATAGGGCAGATCCAGTGTGGTTGGAAGAAGCCGAGAGGAAGCAGGCTTGGCGGGCAGAGGCAAGCAGGCTGTGCTTATGCCCACCAATGAACAGTGCAGAAGCTAGCTTGGGTAGAACATGGCATGTGCCCCCTTTGCCAGCCTGGATATGTGAAGCCCTTCCTTGGGAAACAAAAGGATCTTGTCACAATAGTAAAGCACCCCTTTCTGCCCAAAACTCCTGGCCCTTCGGGTCCTGCACAGTCCCAGCTTAGCAGGCTCCGTCCCTCACAGCCTGCTCTAGCTTGTTTGCTCAGTGCCACCGTCATTGTTCATCGTTCTGCCTTCCCTGCTCCCAAGCTTGCTCAGGCCCTTGTTTATCCTGTCCTGCCTGCCTTGCTGAGCCTTGGGCCTGAGTGTGGCTTTCACGCTGCACCAGCTGTCCCTGTCAAGATTCAGCCTGGACGGCCATCCCCCACCTAATTCAACTACTAAGGAAGTGGACTGAGCATGGCTGCAGGCTGGGCATGTTGCCAGATACTGGCTGGACAAGAGCATTGGGGTGAACTGTGTGAGACCAAGAGCTGCCTCCAAGTGGGCCATGTGGTGCTGGTTTGCTGTGGGCCTCTGCTCGGCTTGCTGACCCACACCGAGTGTGGCCTCCCCACAGGCGCACCTACGTTGGGGCCATGCCTGGGAAAATCATCCAGTGTTTGAAGAAGACCAAGACAGAGAACCCGCTGGTGCTGATTGATGAGGTGGGGCAGGCTCTGGGGACAGAAGGATCAGGCCATGCTAAGCCTAGCATGTGATGTGGGAGCTGGGCATGGTCCCATGGTCCTGCCTTCCTCACACAGGTGGACAAGATTGGCCGAGGCTACCAAGGGGACCCATCGTCAGCACTGCTGGAGTTGCTGGACCCTGAGCAGAACGCCAACTTCCTGGACCACTACCTGGATGTGCCTGTGGACCTTTCCAAGGTGAGTGCTGACTGATGTGCTCTGTGTAGGGGCTGTGGGAGCTGGGTACACCCAGCTTCCAGCACTCCGTGCTCCTTGTCCCTAGGTGCTGTTCATCTGCACTGCCAATGTCACTGACACCATCCCAGAGCCACTGAGGGACCGCATGGAGATGATCAATGTGTCAGGCTATGTAGCACAGGAGAAGCTGGCCATCGCCGAGGTAGGTGGAGCCCGTGGGCTGGAGGGGCACAAGATCAGATCAGGTTCTCAGTTCCCAGTGCTTGTCAGGTGCTAGGCAGAAGTCTCAGACCACACTTCCCCTCCGGGCAGGGCTGGGACCCCCAGTATGGAGTTGTTCAAGCCTGTGGCACCTCAGTGCTTCTGAGGTACAGGGCTGAGTGTCTGAAGGCTTGGGTGTGTGGGAGCAGCATGGGACCCCGGGGTGCCTCAACCATATAGTGAATGGGAGCAGTAGGCATTGCTGACAGCTGCTTCCCACAGCGGTACCTGGTGCCACAGGCCCGCGCCTTGTGCGGCCTGGACGAGAACAAGGCCCAGCTGTCTGCTGCGGTGCTCACTCTGCTCATCAAACAGTACTGCAGGGAGAGTGGTGTTCGCAATCTGCAGAAGCAGGTGGAAAAGGTGAGTCCCTCCAGCCGCATGCCTGCCACAGGCCCCTCAGCACAAGCCTCACACCTCCATTCTGCAGGTGCTGCGCAAAGCAGCCTACAAGATAGTCAGTGGGGAGGCAGAGACGGTGCAGGTGATGCCAGAGAACCTGCAGGACTTCGTGGGGAAACCCGTGTTCACCGTGGAGCGCATGTACGACGTCACGCCTGCTGGTGTGGTCATGGGCTTGGCCTGGACTGCCATGGGTAAGGGCCCCACGCCGCGCCATTGCTACTGCTCCCACTGACCGCACAAGTGTGTGCTGCCAGTACAGAGAGGTGTTAGCACATAGCCCCTCTCCGTCTCCTAGGAGGCTCCACTTTGTTTGTGGAGACGTCTTTGAGGAGGCCCCTGCTCAGGGGCAGCAGGGAGGACAAGGATGGCAGCCTAGAGGTGACAGGCCAGCTGGGGGATGTGATGAAGGAGAGTGCCCGCATCGCCTACACGTTTGCCCGTGCCTTCCTGATGGAGCAGGACCCGGACAATGACTTCCTGGTCACCTCCCACATCCACCTGCATGTGCCTGAGGTAGGAAGGACCCTCTCTGGTTGGCACCTTACCCTAAAACCCACCAGCTCCTCTCACTGCCTGCCTCTCTGCAGGGTGCTACCCCTAAGGATGGCCCCAGCGCGGGCTGCACCATCGTGACAGCGCTTCTGTCCCTAGCCCTGGGACAGCCTGTGCTGCAGAACCTGGCCATGACGGGGGAGGTCTCCCTCACCGGTAAAGTGCTGCCTGTGGGTGGCATCAAGGAGAAAACAATCGCGGTGAGTGCCCATGCCGCACCCGAGCCCTCTTCACCTCTGGTCAAGGACCCTGCTGACTGACTGTCCCCCGCAGGCCAAGCGCGCAAGTGTGACCTGCATCGTCCTGCCGGCCGAGAACAGAAAGGACTTTTCGGACTTGGCCCCGTTCATCACGGAGGGCCTGGAGGTGCACTTCGTGGAGCACTACCGCGACATCTTCCGCATCGCTTTCCCGCTGCGCGAGCAGCGCCAGGCGCGGGCCCTGGAGCGGTGACCCGGGGACTGACTTTGTAATCATGGGGTGGCGGAGCCACGAGCAGAGCTGTAGAATCATGAATAAAGAGCCTAGTTCCAGAGCCGAGCCGAGTCACTGCGCGGCCGCTAACACACCCACGCACACACACGATCTGCGCCACAGCAACGTTTATTGAGAACGGGGAGGGGATCAGTCCTTCTTGGCCGCCGCCTTCCTCATGGCGGCCAGCACGTTGCTCAGCTCCTCCCGCTTCCTCTTGGCGCGAATGTGCGTGCCCACCTGTAGGGAGTCGCGCGTCACTCTGGGGCACCCGCAGCCAGGGCCGCCCCCGCC
>LOJH01055371.1:1139-12190 GCA_001685095.1 Ellobius talpinus | reverse complement strand
CTCTCTGTCTCTCTGTGTTGGGGGTGCTCTCTGTCTCTGTGTATGGTGTGTGTTAAGGTGCTCTCTCTGTCTCTGTGTGTGTGTGTTGGGGGTGCTCTCTCTCTCTGTCTCTGTGTGTGTGTGTGTGGTGTGTGCATTGGGGTGCTCTCTCTGTCTCTCTCTCTCCCTGTGTGTTGGGGGTGCTCTCTCTTTGTGTGTGTTGGGGGTGCTCTCTCTGTCTCTGTCTCTGTCTCTGTGTGTGTGTGTTGGAGTGCTCTCTATCTCTCTGTCTGTCTGTGTGTGTGTGTGTGTGGTGTGTGTTGGGGGTGCTCTCTCTGTCTCTGTGTGTGTGTGTATTGGGGGTGCTCTCTCTATGTCTCTCTCTCTCTGTGTTGGGGGTGCTCTCTCTCTGTGTCTCTGTGTGTGTTGGGGGTGCTCTCTGTCTCTGTCTCTCTCTGTGTGTGGTGTGTGTTGGGGTGCTCTCTCTGTTTCTCTCTGTCTCTGTGTGTGTGTATGTTGGGGGTGCTCTCTCTCTTATGTATGTTGGGGGTGCTCTCTGTCTCTCTGTTGCTCTCTCTCTGTGTGTGTGTGTGTGTGTGTGTGTGTGTGTTGGGGGTGATCTCCCTCTCTGTGTGTGTGTGTGTATGCTGGGGGTGCCCAGTGCGTAGTCAGTTCTGCTGTCCACAGTTAAGGCCGTGTACATGTCTTCTCCTTTTGCTGGCTTCCCTGTGACATGATGCTCCATACAGGTGAGAATATGCAACACAGTGGACCTCTAAAGAGCCTCATTTTGAGTTTTGATTTAACGCTACAAGAAGTTGTTCAGCAATTTATGATTAGACATGGTGTTATCCATAGATTTTTTAAAATTCTTTTTTACGTTGTTTGGTAATTTTCCTTCCATTTCTGGTTTACCAAGAGTTTATAGTTTTATTAGTCACAAATGCATGTTGAGTTTTATAAATGCTTTGCTTTATCCATTCAGCAGATTTATTTTTAGCCTCATTAACACGTGAAACATACTAATTAATTTTTTTTAAACAGTTTTGCATATTTAGAATAAACCCTTCTTGGTCATGTTGGATTAGCATTTTTTTTCAGAACCAACTTCCTCAAAAATTGTTAAGGACTTTTATGTTTCTATTCAGGAGGGTATATGTCTGTAGTTTTCTCTACTTGGCTTGATGCCAGTGTGATGCTGAACTCATAAAATATATCAGAACTCATTCGTTCAAATTCACATTCCTAGACTATATTGCCTTATAAGGAATTTGTCCATTTCATCTAAATTACTTATTGGCTTAATGATATATATATATATATATAGTATTGTTTAAATATACTTCTGCATGCCTGGAGCCTATAGGACAATATTCTATATACTTTTATCATCATTTTTATTTTCTATAATACTTTTTCACTTTAAAATGAATCTCAAAAGCTACTTAAAGAAACAAAAAGCTAACATTTATTTTTATTTACATTCATGGGTGTGTGAAGAGAAGTTGGATGCCCTGGAGCTGGAGTTACAGGAAATTGTAAGCCACCTCACATGGGTGCTAGGTTCTGGATCTAGGTCATCTGTGAGACTAGCAAGCACTCTACATGTACAACCACTTCTGTAACCCCTCTTTATGGAGCTGTTTCACTCACTGACATCTCTTGCACCAGCCCGGCTCCATTGACTCCTTATTCATCTGTCTCACAGTGGCCCACAACTCTGGCTATTCTGCTTGCTTACACTTTTCATGTGGATAATTCAGTGATCTGATTTCTGTGCTACAGGTTTCCGCTGGCGTGTGTAGTCTATTGATGCACCTGTTCTAGGATATTCACAGACCTTGGTTTTCACCAAGTTTCCTTCCCATTCACACAGTTTGGGTGATAATTCCAAACCAGTTTGTTAATCAGTTCTTGGCATCCTTACCTACTTAGAACAGTGGCTGTCAGCTTACTAATGAGTATGGTTTTCATTTAAAAATTTAATTTTCTTAAGCATTTCATGTAGGTATGTATCATTTCAATCACGTTCTCTTGCCCACAGACTCCTCTCATGCCCCTGTCTTAGTTACTTTTAAGTTGCTGTGACAAAATGCCATGACCAAGTCAACTTACAAAAGAAAACAATTAATTTGTAAGCTTGGAGTTGGCATCCTTATCCACAAATAGAAGGCAGAGAGGCAGCTAAATAGGAATGGCATAGACATTTGAAACCTAAAAGTCTACCCCGGTAACACACATCCTTTAACAAGACCACAACTTCCAATTCTTCCCAAGGAGTTCCACAAAATGGGAACCAAATATTAAAATATATATGGACCATTCTCATCCAAAACAGTACACACCCAACTCCCTGTCAGATTCATGGCCACCTTTTCTTCAATTATTATTGTTACATGTGCATGTACACACATGTATATATAGATACACCCTGTTCATTCCATTTAATGATGTTCTTTTAGGTATATGTGTTTCAGGTTGACCAGTTGAGAATGGATAACATATCAGGGGTCCATCCTTGCTGAATACTGATATACCCTCTCTCAGCATCCATTACTTGCTAATATCTCATCATATCAAGGTAGAGCTTTTGAGATTTTACCCACCCACAAGTTGTTATTGTGTGGGTCTTTTACAGGTAACCATATCTTTTAGATTCCATGGGTATAGCTTCCCTATCATATATAGAAGATATCATTTCATTATAAAGATCCTGCCCTCTGGCTCTTAAAATGTTTCCATCCCTCTTTATCTGATGTTCCCCGAGTCTTGGGTATGTATAGTTTCTTTTTAATTAGACACACACATGTGCACATGATGCATTATATATATATAATGCAGTATATATTTTAAATAAACACAAAATAATGTCTTTTAGGGATTTTTCAAATACCTTTTGTGTTACTCATCTCTATTTCCTTCCTCTTCCTCTGTACTGCCCTTACTTCCCCCTTCCTAATTAACCCCCTCCCAATTTTCTTCCCCCTTCATTACATCTGTGTCCTACTATCCCCCCCAGAGCTCCTTATCTCTCCCCGCACACACATGATCAGAGGTTAAGATACAGAGAGAGGAAAGGAGTCTCTTACTGGGGGGTCTGTGTGCACATGGTTTTTGTGCCTGGTGCAAGGTTTCTAAGATCTCATTGATAAGTTTTTTCTTAATATAAAATATCATTATTTATTTGAAAATGTGTATTTATTTAAATACAAGTTAATCTCCTAGTATTGTACTGATAACTATTCACTATTAACCTTTTTCTTGCCCATGAGCCATTTTCCTATAAATTATAGAGGTGCTAGGAATGGATGCCAGGGCCTTGGATGTGCTGGGTAAACCCTCCACCATTAAGCTGCATCCCCAGTACCTGCAGTGGTATTTCTTTGCTTTGTGTCATTTAAATCTTCTTTTAAAATTCTTTTGAAGATTCCTTTCTCACATAGTATATCCTGATTATAGTTTTCCCTCCCTCTACTCCTCCCAATTCCTCCCCACTTCCACTTCCCTCGGAACCATTCCCTATCTGTCTCTCATTAGAAAAGAACAGGATTCTAAGACATATCAACCAAACATAACAGAATAAAATATAATAAGATAAAGAAAAACCATCATCTTGAAGCTCAAAAGGGCAACTCAGCAGCAGGAAAAGAGTCCCAAGAGTAGGCACAAGAGTCAGGGACTTGTTTTTGTTGACAGTCATGCATAATTGCTCTTGGTAGAAAGAAGTTAGTGTTTTTTTTAAGCTAGTTCTACAAGAACACTGGATAGGCATTGAGTCAAGATATAATGCAGCTTTCATTATGAGTGGCTAAGTACTCTTCAAATTTGTGGAAAAACTTTTAACACTCAGCGAGACTAAAACTGGATTAGAAAAGCAATTCCCATTTACATCTTTTGATAGCTAATACTGGTGATTAGAATCAAGCAGAACTGGTTCCCCATCTTGTTATTAGAGAGACTTAAAATTCATTAGTTGTGTAAAATAATGAAATAGTACTTGTGTTCCTTTCTCAAAAATAAAGAAACTAAGAGGGATAATATAGATGGTCTCTGTTGCTTGCTATCAGCACTGATGTATTTTTAATAATTAGTCATCTAGTTAAATGGCCTTGAGTGTAACAACAGAAATACTATACCTAGAACCAGCTTGACCTATAAGTCTACTGGGTACCTTGATGGACCCTGGAAAGGCAGTCACTAATGAAATTGAGGGATAGTGGATCAATTACAGCAGCCTGAGGGAAGATGGTGTGTATTATTTCATGCAGATTTTTATTATCTTATCTATTGCAGGATAAGATAAAAAGTATGATGCATAAAAGGAGTTAAACATGGACAATTAAAGCATCTTTTAACCTAAAGCATGGTTTGAGGGGACTAGTTAGAATATGTGTAGAAGTTCTTGGAATATAATAGATACTTTAAGAGCGAGTGTGAAACTGAACCAAATAGTCAGTTAACAGCCAGACCCCTGATCTAGACCCCTGAAATTTTGGCAAACTTCAAGGACAGTAAATGAAAGAAAAAAGTAAATTGATTTTTATATGAAATCAACTCCTAAAACAAATCTTTGTGCACTCTATTTTTTGGCTTCTGTGATGTTAAATTTTTATTAACTCTCCTGTGTATGTTAACTGATGAATCTATGGGTTTTCCTTCCCACATACGACTTTCAAATGTTATTGATGGGAGTAGGCATTGAGAAGGTCGTATGGAAGAATCTAGATGGATATGTATTATCAGGAACTGGGCAGTGACAGTCATGTCCTTTAGTGGGTTAATCATCTTGAAATCTATTGTACTTTACCATGACAAACAGTCATACTTGGGTGTTGTTTGTATGGTCCCCATATAGTCATATTCCTAAGAAAGACTATTAGGAATCTTGTTATTAGCAAAAAACAAAACAAAACAAAAGTAGTGCCTGTTCCCTTCCAGGCTGCATGAGACAGAAAAAAAGTATTCTCAAGATAATATACCTCTTTCAAAAATTTTATTAAAAATATACATGAGAAAATATTCTTTGAAACATCTGGAGGTAAGTTACTAATGTGACTATATTTTTATCCCTAGCACCTTAAAAAGTATCTGGCATACAATAGGAGTGAACTAAATTAATAATAAAAATTCTACATAAGATGTTTTGCAGTTTGGTAGGGACTCAGTCTGTAAGTGGTAATTAATGAAGACACCCATCGTGGGAACTGCTAATACTGCACTCACGTAATTACAGGTGGCAACTCACTCATTCTCAAGATGCTGCCCAGAATCTGAGTCATTGATCTAAAGACTTACCTGCTCTGTCTCTCAGCCAGGCTTTTGGGACCCTTCTCCCTCCTGGAGAAATCTGTCTTTCTTTATAAATAGAGGACACATATAGAGTCCTATGAATCGGTTTGGCTCTCTTGATCTTTGTTTGTAAAACAAAGGAGGTAACATTTTTAACTAAACATTTTTAATCATTTGCATTTACATATTTTCAATAACACGCAGCAATGCATAAGGCTGTGGAGTCAAAGTATCACTGTTCAAACCAGCTCACCCTTACTAGCTGTGTACCCATGAGCAAAATGTTCATGTCTTGGTTTGTTTCCTATGAAAGTCTGAGTGAGAAATGATCCCAAAAGCTCATGTATTTGAACATTTGGTACCAATTTTGGCTGTTAGGAGAAGTTATGAAACCTCTAGGAGCTAGAACCTCAGTGGAGGAAGTATGTTACTCGGAGCAGACTTTGGACTTTTCCAGCTTTATTATTTGTGTTTCTTCCTCTCTACTTCTTGTGTGTGAGTGAAAATATGACCAGCTAGCTTTCTGTCCCTGCTGCCATGCTTTTCCTGCCATGATTGACTTTATCCCTTGGGATCCAGAAGCCATAATAAAACCTTTCTTTCTTAAGTTGCTTTTTATTATGACATTTTATCACTTCAACAGAATAATAATATAGAAATTGGTGCTAGGAGAGGGGAAACTAATACCTCTCCTTCTCTGTGAAATGTGGATTTGTTTTACCTACCACACTGAAGTGTATGGGAAGTTTGAGAAATTGCTTATTCTCATATTTATTTTGTGTCTCCTAACTTGGAAACAGTAGCACCAAGGCATGATAAAATGTGTTGTGTGACTCATCATCCAAGCAAGACTGAAAGGGGCCACTTTTCAAATGATTCTCCCTCTGAGAAAAACACAAATCCATCACACAGCCATCAGAACCAAGCAACCTTTCTCCAAAGACTCACTACTGCTCATGCATTTTTTTTTGTTTTCTCCACTCCACCAGAAGAAAATCAAAGATCTCAAAGATTCCTATCATAAAACAAAATTCCTCCATCACCTGCCACTTGGATTACAATAAAGTCTAACTGATCTTCTTGCCTGTGTGTGCACGTGTGTGTGCACACACACACCACACACACCCTTAAGTCCTTTTTCTGCAACATAGAAACATATAAATTACTTCTTTATCTAAATTAAGTCCCTTTACTCAACACTGTTCAATGGCTCCCAGACTTTGCTTGAAAGAAAAAATCAAATGCTTTCTAATGTCCTCCCTGTCCCTAAATGATCAACCTCCCCTGAATCGTTCCTGGGTGGTTTTATCCCCAGCTCCTTTTGCTTTCCCGTCTCTTCTCCAGACTCCTGGCCTTCCTGTTGTCCTTACACATGACATGCATCCCATAGTAGCACTAATGCCCTCTGATTCCCAAAGTGTGTTATGCCTGAAGAGTCATGTGAAAATCAGTTCACAGCTACGTCGCTTCTTAGATACGTGCGACTCCATGGCGTCTCCCTAGGCCATCGTGCCCTCTCCCTGTCACCCACGGTGACTCCCTGTCACCCACGGTGAGGTTTTTCATGCTTGTGTCCTCCATCTCCCACTCTGTACTCTCTAATCTGACTGTACCTTGTTTGCTTTAGTGTGGAATTCTGGCAAATGGAGACAACAGTCATTGTCTTCTTTGTTCACGATGCCTTCTGAGCATAGCCAGGGGCACCTACAAATATTAGCTGGATATACTAATACACTTTGGTTTTAGAGCGCATATCTCACACTAAAATTTCATCTGGGTGTTTCACAGTTTATCTGATTTAGCATTGTTGCTTAGAAGGGTATAATGCCACAATTTACAATATCCAAAACTATGCATTAGAATGTTCTGAACTACAACATTCATTTCAAAGGGTGAGAAGGCCATTCATCTAAAGAAAGTGAGTGCAATTAATGGAGAAGTCCAAGATGGGAATGACTTCCAAGAAAGAAGTAGTTCATTTTAAGCAAAGAAAAAAATTACAAAAATCTTTCATGTCTAAGAATATATGTGAATACACAGATGTATTTCACAGCAGTTTTATGTATTACTTTAATCTTTACTTCAGTGGTGTCACAGTAATTCATATAGACAGCAATCTAAGTCATAGGGTCGGAGAACTTGATTTTTTTTTTCAAAATATAAAATAAGCCAGAGATGGTGGGCACACACTTGTAATCCCAGAAGTTGGGAGGGTAACACAAAAGAATCACAGTTTCAAAGCCATCTTATGTTATAGCAAAGATCCTGTCTCTAAATAAACATACAAGCAAAAGAACAAAACACAATTTCTCTATGTATAATTAGTTGGTGCATGTGTGTGGCGTGAGGGTGTAGTATAAGGTGAGGCTTGAACCAAAGGCCCTGTATGTGCAAGGTGGGTGCTTTATCACAGAAGTATAGTCCAAATCCATAGCCTTTTGAATTTTGATTTTGAGACAGGACATCACTAAGTTTTACAGTATGGCTTGGAACTCCCTATTTAGCCCAGACAGGTCTTGAACTGGAGATCCTCCTTCATAAATCACCTGAATAGTTAGCATGACAGGCATTAGTCATCACATCCAGATTCAGAGTCAGATTTTCTTTAAAGTATTTATATGTGACAGTAACAACCTTGCTAATAACCTTGTATCTGTGTGTGGTGCCTGGCATCTTGAGAGATGTTGTTCATTTATTCAGTGGGTAACTATTAAGCATTTGTTGCTGCAAGCTCTCAGGTAAAGCAGTGTAGAAGGCAGAAAGTCCCTGTTATAGTGAAACCAGTTCTCCCGCCGAAGCAGTTCTCAGATCTCACTTCTAGGTAACATCTCCCTCTGACGTAGATGTGGGAAACACACGGGTTTGCAGCCATGGTGCACTTTGTGCCTTGGGACATCTGGTAATGTCTGGCCATTCTTATGACTGGCATCATTCCTTGGGAAGGGGGGAGGTATAAGAGAGGCACTAAAAATGCTGCCAACTACCTTACAGTGAACAGGCAAGCTTGTTACAACAAAGAGAGAGCAGACTGAAGATTTCAATAGTGGTGAGACTGAAGCTCCCCAGTATACAAACTAGTCAGACCTCCTTCCTGGCACATCCTAGGACGTAAGCTTGTATAATCATATCCATGGTGGTGACATGGTGGTTCTCGAAATAGTACAAGTGAAGTTCAAATAAAAGAATTTCCCTATGAGCCTGAAAATGTTTTGAAGATATCTATGAACTCTTGTTGTTATTCTTTCCTAACACGGAAAACACAAAAGCAAATCATAATTGACCTTTCTCCTTTCTGTTATCGCCACCATCCTTTTCTTTCAAAAGGTAAAGTGAAGATGATTTGAGTTTTGCTGCACAACATATATTTTCAGAAGCAAGAATGAGCCACTCGGGCTGGGAACACATGTTTCAGCCACTGGAAAGCACCAAGGAGAGGGAAGGGCGACCACTCCCATTTTTTTATTTGGCCCCTATATGACTTTCACCACAGTGCTCACTCCTCTCCTGTCTGCACCATTCTCACATTGATAAGATATCTATAGAATATTTGCCATTTTCAGAGATGACAATGCTTATGGTGACATTTTTATCATACAGGGCACCAGGCCAAGGATGATTACTCCTCTCTGGAAAGAATTGCAATCATATTTTGATAACTGAGAAAATATTGGGTTATTTTTTTAATGACCACTAGAACCATAAGGTAACTAAGAATGTTGAATAGTTCAAATGGAAGTATGGAATTTACTGAAGCAGTGTTTTGTACATCTGTGATCCACAAAAATCTAGAAGAATATTTAAATTTCAGTTCATGTTGGGGACGAGCTAAGTAAATAGTGTAAGCTTATTTATAGTCATCTGGATGGCCAGTGCATCTACATCCTTACAAACATAATCGTTCCTATGTGTTGAGAGCTTTGGGCCTCTTCAGGTAATTTTGAAAATCCATCATAAGCTATTGTAGTCTACAGTTACTCTAATGTGCTATAGAACACCAAAGTAAATTCTGATTGCATTTTGTTTTCCTTTTTTTCCCAAGAGACAGACTCCTGATGATGAGATGAAAATATTCTCTACTTTTGAGACTTTGGAGCACTCAGTCCTAAATGTGATGTCTTCATTAAACCCCTCCAACTGGGGCCCAGTGAGCTGTGCAGAAGAGGAGGCAGGAAGGTTCTAGAAGCCAGACAGGATGAATGACACCAAAGAAGCAGTATCTTCCAGACACAGAGCATTGACAAACATAACGACTCACAGAAATAGCGTAGCATCTCAGGGCCTGCACAGGTTCAAGTCAGTCAGGGTCCCAGTGATGAGAGGGTGAAGTGGACACAGGTTCCAATCCCTAACCAAGAAGTCATCTCCAACTGACATCCATTTGCAAAGAAAAAAATTAATTTTATCAAAATGGAATCTCACTGGGTACATTAACCACACTTAAGGGGTAGCCTCCAAGCTCAGCAACAGCCGATCAACACAAAAAGAACTCAAGAATATTTATGTAGACTTTTTGTCTTCTATTGCTTTGTTTGGACATTTTTTGTCTTATTGATGCTTTTCTTCTATATTGTGGTTTTAATTTTTATGTTTTATGGGTTACATGTGTATTTTTTGTTTTTCTGTTTTGTTTATTTTTTGTTTGCCTGTTTTCTAAAGAGTATAGAGCTGAGTGGGTCGGGACAAGATGGTGATCTGGGAGGAGTTGGGGAAAGCTGTTCACTCATCCCTTCTGGCTCTTACAATCGTTGACAATATTTTTTCAATAAAACATAATTTGTAAAAAAAAAAAACAGAAAAAAAACAACACTTCACAAAGCTTTTAGATTTTGGCAAAGACCAAAGTTTTCCCCTTCCCCTCCAGTGTGTCCATATTGCCCCCAGCTACTATTTGAAACAGGGTTTTGATTACAGAGCCCCTATTGAAGAAGTCTAATACCCTACAGAAAGGCTATCAGTGCAGAGTCTATTCATAATGTTGTTCTGGAAATCTGACCTGAACTCTCTGTTTTCAGTATTGGCTGCCAATTATGCCATATTCCAAGTATTTCTCAAACTTCTAGCTATCAAAGCTGTTATGTCGGTCCTTCCATCTAGAATAATCTGTCATTGCTTTTTCTACTTGTTTATTAATCCTACTTAGTTCTATGGACCCAATTAAATGTTGTATTTTCTACCATCCTTCCCTTGATGTTCAGGTTTTCTAGATTTGCTTTTTTTTTTAAGATGGGTTTTTTTAATTTATTAAAAAAAGAAAACAAACTATCTTTTTCATTATACATACAAATTCAAGTTCCCACTCCCTCTTCTCCCATTCCCCCCTAACCCTCCCACTCCTCCTCCAACCAATCCTCAGAGAGGATAAGGCACATTGCTTTGGGGAAGGTCGAAGGCCCTCCCTACTATATCTAGGCTGAGCAAGGTGTCCATCCAAATAGAGCAGGATCTCAAAAAGCCAGTACATGCAGTAGGGATAAATCCTGGTGCGACTGCCAGTGCCCCTCAGTCTGCCCAGCCATGCAACTGTCAACCACATTCAGAGGGCTCATTTGGTCCTATTCTTGCTCTTTCCCTGTCCAGCTGGATTTGGGGAGCTCCCATTAGCTCAGGCAGACTGTTTCAGTGGGTGAATCCATCATGGTCTTGACCTCTTTGCTCATATTCTCATTCCCCCCACTCTTCAACTGAACTTTAGGAGCTCAGTCCAGTGCTCCAGTGTGGGTCTCTGCCTCTGTTTCCATCAGTTGCTGGATGAAGGTTCTATGGTAATATTTAAGATATTCATC
>LOJH01055368.1:0-11879 GCA_001685095.1 Ellobius talpinus | reverse complement strand
CTCTGGAAGAGCAGACAGTGCTCTTAACCACTGAGCCATCTCTCCAGCCCTGTGCATTGGTGTTTTGCCATGGGTGTTGGAACTAGAGTTATAGTTGTGAGCTGCCATGTGGGTGCTGGGAATTGAACCAGGGTCTTCTGAAAGAGCTGCCAATGCTCTTAACCACTGAGCCATCTATCTCTCCAGCCCCGCCTGATGGCTTCTCATATACATGGGAAGTGTAGATTCTGGGTACCAGCTTTGGGGTGGAGCTGGCATTCTGCATTGAGTTATACTTTGGGGGTACTTTGGGAGTCCAAAATGCCTTTGAGTAGCAAGTTCTATTTTTGTTGTTCTTTATTGTTTGAGACAGGGTCTCAACACTGTAGCCCAGGTTGGCCTTAAACTTGGATTTCTTCTGCCTTAGCTTCCCAAATTGCTGGAATTAATAGTCATGTGCCTCCATGCTGGCTGAATAGAAGGGTTTAGGAACCATGCGGAACCATGCTTCTTACGGTGGTGGAGCTACTCAAAGTCATGGGGCTCTTCAGGCTTGCTGCTGTTTTCTGATTCCTTCTCTTCATTGACCTGAGGTTTTCTTAGATTTTTTTTTTTTGTAGATTTTTTTTGCCTTTTGAGATGGTTTATTTATGTAGCATAGCCATGGTTGTCCTGGAACTCTGTAGATCAGTCTGGCTTCGAACTCAAAAGATCCACCTGCTTCTGCCTTCCAAGGACTGGGATCCAAGGCATGCACCACTATGTCCAGTTCCTGGGGAATTTGTTAAATTTACTCTTCACGTGTTAGGAAGATTTCCTTGCTGATGGAAAAGTGATTTGGTGTGCAGCAAATGAAGCTGTGGCTGAGCATGTTCCTGCTTTCCACATTAGGGGAACACTAACTGGTTCCGTGTCCTCTGTGTGCTGGCGTGTCTCTCACTCTCGGCCTTTTAGTGGATGCTCGGCCAGTGACAGCAGTGCTGCCTGTGGGAGGTCCTCAGCCCACAGATAGGCTAGGCAGGACACACTGAAGCAGAAACGTGACAGGGCGGTGAAGGAAAAGCCCCAGGAAGGTCCCCAGGAGGACACACAGGTGGACTGGGGACAGAGAAGGCTTTAGAATACGAGACCTAGGCCGTGGCAAGACCTGGAAAGAAGGAGAGCAGAGCTGGGTGGAATGGAGGAGGTTGGCATTGCAGCAGGGATGGGGGACACAGGTTTGGCCTGCCCGTGCCAAGCTCTTGGATTGACAGAGGCCTCGTGTGCTTAGAAGTCCATTGGTGCTGTGTCCACGAGACAGTCCTGGGTCAGTGCTGCCTTCCATTGCCAGAAGGTTAAAACAAGGTGACTGAATAGAAAGTTCAGCAGTTTTGTAGAAGTTTTTAATAGTCTCTCAGGTGTTTTTATTTCCTTTGTTTTTCCATAAAGCACACCTCTTGGGATGTCTGGGCACCACATTGCATGGAGGAGTAATTAACCATTGGGTAATCAGTACACCTTTTATGGTAGAAAAATTGGTTCATCTGCAGTATGGGGCCAAGTCTCGAGGTGCCAAATCCTTGGTCGCCATGTTTCCCATTCCTCCAGCCTGTCCATCGGGCTTTTCCAGGAGCATTGTGGAAACCCTCACAGTAATGTAATGCCTCCTCCCCAACATGCAGGCAACAGCTTTATTATAGGAGGACCTTAGTCAGAAGAGACTTAGTGTCCTGGGAGCTCTTATTCAGTGCGTGTCTTGCTGAATGAGCGAATACAGAAGAAATGAATCCTCACTTTGTGTAACTCTCTACTCCTTTGTCTTAAACTGAATACTTCATTCCATAGGTTGCTTTTTAAGTGTCCCTTCCCAATATAGTCAAACTGGCCTTGAATTCTTTATCTTTCTGTCTCGTCTTTCTAGTTTTGCTTTGCTCAAGGTGTTCTTAGGAAATACATTTTAAGCCCAGTTTGGTGGAACACACCTTTAATCCAGTACTAAGGAGGCAGAGACTGGCATGTCTCTGAATTTGAGGCTAGCGTGGTCTACATATTGAGTTCCAGGCAAGACAGGGCTGCATAGTGAGTTCCTGTCTCAACCCCCACCCTAAAAAAACCTATTTTTAGCTGGCACATAGTGATTGTACATATTTATGGGCCATAGTAGCATATTTCAGTACATGTACGTAATCTATACCAGTCAGGTTGGGTGTTTGGCATACCCATCACCTCAAACATTTGTTGTTTCTTTGGACTGGGAACCCTCAGGATCTTGTGTTTCCTTCGAGGTGTTTGTGAGTGAGAGCAAGTCCCTCACCTCCTTCCCTTGTCTTCTGCTGGTGTCTGATGTTATCATGTGATTGCAGGTATTCTGTTCCACCTGAGCATGGGAAACGCCTGGAACGTCTTGCCAAAGGTACGTCTTGCCAAAGGTACTGCATCCCCTCCAGATACAGGATCAGCCTTCTCCAGTCTAGCTCCCTGCTCTGAAGCCTCCATTCTCTGTGGTCAGATGACCTGTGACCTTTTACAGGCCTGCAGGTGGGGTGGGGTGTGTGAGCTCAGCTGCCAGATCCACCTTAGTGGAACAGGCCAGTCTGAGCCTTTCCCAGTTTGTCTGAGGAGTACTCGGTCCTTTTCCTACTTACTCTGCCTTCATCTCTCCCAGCCTCAGCCAGGAAGTGACTTGGTCACATTCTCCTCCCCAAGTTCCCAGTATGAAAGCCCAAATTGAGTACTTTGTTGTGTTTAGGTGTAGGTGTGTGTGTATGAGAGAGAGAGACAGAGAGAGAGAGAGAGAGATCCTGAGTAATCAAACTGTAGATGTGATGTGCTATCTTCGGGAGACTGGGGGTGCAGTCTCAGTCTCCAGGGCCTGGCGAAGCTTGGAAGTAGCTCTCAGCTCTGTGTGAACTAAGGTGGCTTGAGTATCTGAGTGCTGCCGGAGTCTGATCACCCAGGTAACCTCCACCTGGGAGGGCGGGGCTCACCACAGGGCTCGTTCTACTTGGAACTGGAGCAGCATTAGCACCCTTTTTTTCTTGCTTCCTTTTTTCTTCTTTTTTTTTTTGGCCAGGCATGGTGGTGGCTCATGCCTTTAATCCCAGTAGAGGCAGACTAATCTCCGTGAGTCCCTGGCTACACAGTGACAACCCCCACCCCCAATTTTTTGTTTGTTTGTTTGTTCACTATAATTTCCATGCTTGAGTGTGCTGTGTATCTATCTGTTCGAGTACCATCTGTGGAGGCCAGAAGAGGGTGCTGGAGTCCTTGGAGCTGGAGTTATAGGTGTTTGTGAGCTGTCTGCTGTGGGTGCTGGGAACCCAATCTGCTCTGTAAGAGCAGTGAATGCTCTTAACTGCTGAGCCAGCATTCCAGCCCCTCATCGCTCACTCTGATGGCTTTCCTTATCATTCCTGAGATCTGCAGATGCAGTGACTTCAGGATCCCAAGCTTGGACAGAGCCTCCTCTTAACTCACACCCACCATCCTCTCCAACAGGCTTTTTCCCAGGAAGTGCTCAGAGCTGTGAGGCCTTTCTGCGGCACAAGATGACCCTGATTTCCCCGTTAATGCTGAAGAAGTACGGCATTCCCTTTGACAAGGTGAGCCGCCTGTGGGCCATGGGCTGGCCTAGAAGCACCCTCTCATCTTTGTTGGGAGTTTCGCTCAGTCTTGTTCCCATCTCTAGGGTGGTGGCTCATGTGCTAGCCTGCTGCTGAGGACCGCAGCTTCCACACACAGCATTAATTGGGAGGAATGGTTAGTTAGGCTCTTCGCATGCATGCCGTTCAAGACCTGGCAGTGTTGACTTATCCTTGGTTGATTGGCTTAGTGGTGGCAAAGAAACACTCAGGAGTCCAGTTCTGGCCTCTGCCACGTGTGGTGGCTGCTTCAAATCTGCTTTTGTTCAGGTGACCCAAGAAGCTGGCGAGTTTATGATCACTTTCCCTTACGGTTACCATGCTGGCTTCAACCATGGCTTCAACTGTGCCGAGTCTACCAATTTTGCTACCCGTCGGTGGATTGAGTATGGCAAGCAAGCTGTGCTGGTAAGCCTTCTTGACTTCTGTAACACCATGGGCAAAAATATCTGATTGAGGAAATTTTCTCAAAACTTTTTTTTTGAACTGTTGGCATCTGGAACAGTTGCTGGGAATATGTGGGAGTGTCAGCATTGTGTGTCCATAAAGGCTTTTTTTTTGTTTTGTTTCACACTTTATCCCTGAAACTCCCATTGTAGCCCAGGCTAGCTTCAAACTCTTGCCTCAGTCTCCTGTGTATTGTTTGTATATATGTGTATATATGTCACCATTTGTGGCTTTTTTCTCTTTAATTAAAAAAAATTTAGCTGGGTGGTAGTGGCACACGCCTTTAATCCTAGCACTTGGGAAGCAGAGGCAGGTGGATCTCTGAGTTCGAGGCCAGTTTGGTCTACAAGAGCTAGTTTCCAGGACAGGCTCCAAAGCTGCAGCAAAACCCTGTCTCGAAAAATCAGGGAAAAAAATGTATTTGGTCCTACCCCGCCCCCAGCAGCGTGGTTTCAAACCTCCTAATGCTTTAATCTGCATAGAGGGTGGAGGCGGGAAGGAGAGGTAGTGCTCACAGGCGGCCTCACTTTTGTTCTCCTTTGTCAGTGCTCCTGCAGAAAGGATATGGTGAAGATCTCCATGGACGTGTTTGTGAGGAGGTTCCAGCCCGAGCGCTACAAACTCTGGAAAGCTGGGAAGGACAGCACCATTATCGACCATACTCTGCCCACTCCAGAAGCTGCCGAATTTCTGAAGGACAGTGGACTGCCCCCAAGAACTGGGGATGAGGAGTGTCCAGAGGAGGACATGGAAGGGGTCGAGCAGGGAGAGGAGGGAGATGTGAAGAGAAGGTACTGGGCAGGTTTGTGGGTGGGCGTGGGAGAATGAGGCGGCCGCCACAGTTTGAGTATTCTGTGCCGTTTGCACTGTATACAGGCAGGTCTTCAAAAGGCTTTGGAAGCCATAGCGCTGATGACCCCAGAGCTTCCTTGTGCTGTTTGCTAAGGAATGAGGGTAGTGAGCCTGAGCTGTGCCCACAGGCAGTTTTCCTCAGTGTCACCTAAGTGTCTTTTGAAAGAAACATGGTGGTAGGAGCTAGCATCACCAGCTCGGGGGAATAAGGAGGGGCATCTCTTACCGGGGTCTGAATCAGAGGACTGTGCACATATGGGAAAGATGGGAGGGACATTGTGGGGCTGCCTGGTCTAGGCCAGGTACCTCACCAGGTATTCTGCATGCCCCATCTCGGTCCTCATAGTAGATGTCCAAGGTGGGCAGTAGTATCTGCACTATCCAGATGGTGGATGGGGCTGGGAGGTGAAAGCCCATTTGCTTTGGGTTGTGTGTCGGTATGTGTGAATGCGTTGGGGGGAATGGGTGAACATATGGGCTCTAGAAGGTTTGCTTTCTCCTTGCAGCCTGGCCAAGCACCGAATAGGGACAAAGCGACACCGAGTCTGTCTTGAAATACCACAGGAGGTGAGCCAGAGTGAGCTCTTCCCCAAGGAAGAGCTGAGTTCTGGACAATATGAGCTGACAGAGTGCCAGGCTACCCTCGCCCCGGTGAGACCCAGCCACAGCTCTGTGCGGCAAGTTGAGGATGGCCTTCCTTTTCCAGGTGAGCTGACAGTGCTGGTTTGTCCACAGCCCTAACTGACACCTGTCTGTTGGAGGGTCAGTGTTGTATTGAGTTGCAGGGTCAGCGAAACATGAGAGTCAGGTCTGTGAGCATCAGGTTGTAAGCAGGCTTGTACTGGAATGTGAGGGCATTTTGCTTTAGGGCCACGTAGGGTAGCCAGACAGAGAGGACAAGGCTCAAGGAAACAGCAAAGACCAAAGGCTTCCATG
This sequence comes from Ellobius talpinus, assembly GCA_001685095.1. Taxonomy (NCBI): domain Eukaryota; kingdom Metazoa; phylum Chordata; class Mammalia; order Rodentia; family Cricetidae; genus Ellobius; species Ellobius talpinus. The sequence goes on along the minus strand of LOJH01055368.1, from coordinate 6,045 downwards.
AAAGTGATTTTAGCAATATGAGGTGGGCAGATGTGGCAAGGGCATCTCTGTGAGGAAGAGCCAGGCAAGCCCTGGTGATGGGAAGCTCTGTCTCTGGGAGCCCTTGGTGCTTTCCTCCGGATTTGATACTGGGTTGGGAAGGACGGATGCAGTGTGTGGCCAGGCTGGATAAGAGAGGTGGGATACTGTAAGGATGCTCCATTTTATTTCTATCTATTATTTAAAACTTTAGTTATGGGGCCAAGTAATCGTAGCAGTTGAGTGGCAGGTGCAGGTGGATCTCTTGAGAGTTTGAGGCCAGCCTAGTTTACATATCGAGTTCCAGGCCAGCCAGGACTACACAGTGAGAATCTGTCTCAAAAAATGAGGGGAAAAAGAACAACAAAGGTTTGTTTATTATTACATGTGCTTTGCATGTATATGAGCTCTGCTGTCTATCCATGCGCGCGCGTGCATGTGTGTTTGTGCGCGTGTGCGCGCACCACAGAGGAAATCTTGGTGGAATGTGTTCCCCTTTCACCCTTATGTCAGTTCCCAGATTGAACCTAGGTTCGTGAGGCTTGTGCTTTTACCTGCTGTGCTATCTCACTGGCTCTTAGTTGTTCTTTTCTATTTTTAATATTTTGAGGTAGGCTCTATGTATCCCTGGCTGTCCTGGAACTCTCCGTGTAGCCCACAAGGTCTGACTGTCTTGCTGGTATTAAAGGCATGTACTGCCATACTTGGCTTATTGGTTTTTGAAGCAAGGCCTCACTGTGTAGCCCAGCCTAACTTTGAACTACAGTCTTCTTGTCTCAGGCTTCTGAGTGTTGGGGTTATAGGCATGTGCTGCCAGGCTCGGTTTGTTTTTAGTCACTGTCTTGCTCTGTACCCTGACCCCCTCCTGCCTCTCAAATGCTAAGATTCTAGGCAAGCACCACCATGCCCAGCTTAAAAGTCTTAATTAAATATAACTACATGCTGGAAGACTACAGTGTATTTACCAAATCAGACTGCCTGCCACTGGAGTGTTTGCTCGCTTGGAGGCTGGAGGACCCACAGTGCTGTAGGAAACATGGTGGTTTTGGAGCAGGTAACTCAGATAGGCACCAAGTCTGGATTTCTTAGGGATAAGCTTCTCGTGGGCTTGAAGAATCTGCTTACTATGGTGAGGTATGTCTGGCTAGAGAGCACTGTGTCGCTATGCTGTGACCTGTGCTTGGAACATGGCTGGCTCTTAGAGTTCTTTGCACTTTTGCAGCTGGGCTTCTGCTGTGCCCACAGACCTGGTGAGGAACAGCAGCAGCCCTTGCTCGTAGCCCTATCATGTGTGAGTTGTAATAACTTACGGCCAGGACTTAGGTTTAATTCCCTGACCTCACGGTGGCTGGTCGGTTGTTAGACTTTGCCGTCCTGCTTTCAACAAGGACGCTGGCTCTGCCTGATGTGCACTTGTGTTCCAGATTACTCTGACCCCACTGAAGTCAAATTTGAAGAGCTGAAGAATGTCAAACTGGAAGAGGAGGATGAGGAGGACGAGCCTGAAGCAGCTGCACTGGACCTCTCTGTGAATCCTGCATCCATAGGAGGACGGATTATCTTCTCCGGTTCCAAAAAGAAATCCTCTTCCAGCCTGGGCTCCAGTTCATCTCAGGATTCAGTTTCTTCAGATTCTGAAACCAGTGAGTCTGTCTCTTGCCAAGGCCAAGAGAAAACAGGAGTTCTCACTGTGCACAGCTATGCCAGAGGGGATGGCCAGACCTCTACAGGAGAGCCGAGTGTGAAGAAGAAGCGCAGCGCTCCACGAAGCATCAGTGAGCAGGAGCTGGCAGAGGTACAGGCTCTGCAGTGGTGTGGGAGGCCACTGCCCTGCAAGGCATCCTGTGGAGGAGGGGCCTGTGAGGGTGCAGATGCTGCAGGTGTGTGAGAGGCTCCCTCTGCTCGTCTTGCATCTACTGCCTGAATTGATTGTGTCAGAATGCCAGGTGATGTTCCCTGTCTTCCTTTTTCTCTGTGCTGTGTGTGACTGCTGATCCAGAGGACCCCATCTCAGCCGCAGCATCAGGGACAGCGCAGTGCAAATCCTAAGCTTGGTCGGATGTGCTGATGTGCTGGCAGCCCTTCCTCTGACTCCTTGCCTAGAGCAGAAAGGTTTGAATGGCATGGTTGCAGCCCAGATGTTTGGGGTTTGAGACTAGGTGGCATCTTAGTCACTGTTTAGTACTGTGAAGAGACACCGTGACCAAGGCAACTCTTTTAAATACTTTTAAATGAAAGAACGCATTTAATTGGGACTTTCTTACAGTTCCGAGATTTGATCCTGTATCACGACAGGAAGCATGGCAATAGGTGTGGCAGATATGGTGTTGGAAAATAGTTGAACTCATCCTGATCTGCAGGCAGACAGGGAGACAACTGGGTTTAACATGGAAACCTCAAAGCCTACCTCCAGTGACATACTTCCTCCAGGTCACACCCCCTAATCCTTTCAAATATCTCCACTCCCTATTGACCAAGCCTTCAATCTATGAGGGGGCATTTTTACTCAGACCACCACAGTGGCCTTTCTCACCCTGATATCCAAGGGCATTTTCTTTTTAGGCATTTCCATTACTCTGTGGAATCATTGCTGGATCTTCCTTTTGGAGAGCAGGACGAATTCCCAAAGCCGTATGTGGATGTATTTGTTCAGGCCTCCTCCTAGTACCCACTGTTACCAGAAGCTATGTTTTCTTCCTTTTGTATATTGTGGCTCCTGGCAGGTTGGCCATGCTGAGAGGATTCCTATTGGCTGCAGCTAATTCACCTCTCCCAGAGAACCTCATTCCCTGGCCTCACGGCTGGCATGGTCTAGATAACAGCGGAGTCAAGGGTGGCAGGCTGGGCCTCACAGCTGCCATGGTCCAGATTACAGTCAGGGTAAAGGGTGGCGAGCTTTACCTGTAGTCCCAGCATGGGGAGGTGGAGGTAGGAGCAGGCCTTCATGGTCATCCTTAGCTGCGAGATGCATTTGAGACCAGCTTGGGCTATATTAGACCCCGTCTTACAAAAACAATAAAAAGGGGCTGGTGAGATTGGTTAATATAATAGGTAAAGGTGCCTGCCACCAGGCCTAATGGCCTGAACTCTGCTTTTGAGCCCACATAGTAGAAGGAGAGGCCCACCTGCTGAAGCTGTTTCTGACTTCCACGTGTGCTGTGGTGAAAGGACACCCGAGTGACCGCGTTCCTTCCCCTATACTTGTGTGTTAGAGTAAGAGCTCACTGGGCAGCCTTGCCTGACCTTGAACTCACAGAGACCACCTGACTTTCTGTTCTTCATATTAAGTAACTTGTTGGGCTGGATATCTTTGAAAAATAGGAATGCTCCCTGATTTTGCTGTCACCCTTGCATGTGGGCCATGGTTTTTGATCTTCCATATATGGTCCAGGTTTCCCTAGTGTTGCCTTTTGCCCCTTATCCTTTAAAAAAAATAATTTATTTTAAATTGTGTGTATGTGTGTGATCTTTGTGGGTTTTTGTACAAGTGAGAGGCCAGAGGTGTTGGGTTGCCCTGGAGCTGGGCACAGGGGAGTGAGCAACCTGACCTGGAGCTGGGGTCTGAATTTGGTCCACCCTAGCAGTGGTCGTGCCCTGGAGCTGGGCACAGGGGAGTGAGCAGCCTGACCTGGAGCTGGGGACTGAGTTTGGTCCACCCTAGCAGCGGTCATGCTCTTGGCTTCTGAGTCATTTCTACCACTTTGTTCTTTCTGATAGGATTGTAAATTTTTTCTCAGGATTTATTTGGGGGGAGAGTGTTGCATGTGTATGTATATATGTGATGTGTGGGTAACTACATACTGACGTGTGGGGGTCAGAGCACAACTTTGAGGAGTCTGTTCTTGACTTCCACCCTCTTGGGTAGGTTCTCTTGCTGCTGCTCTGTGTGCTTCAGGCCACGTGACCTGAGACCTTCCAGGTAGTTGTGTTGCTGCCTCCCATTTTGCTTTAGGAGTGTTGTGATTACAGATGCCTGCAGATTATAGGGTCGTCAGGTTTGTGTGGCCAGTGCTTTTACCTGATGAGTCTTCTCACTGGCCCTTGGATCTTGCTATTTGATGTAGCCCAGGCAGGCCTTGAACTTCTCTACTCCCTGACTCCTGCTTCAGCCTCATACACGTCACCCCTTCTTTTTAAAATTAGGACAGATCTCACTAAGGCTCTCACTAAGTTGCTTAGACTGGCCAGAGCTCACTGTAGCCATTATCTCAAGATCCTCTAGCCCTGGCCTGCTGAGTGCTGGGGCCACAGCTGACACCATCTCCCATGCTTCTTGTCTTTTTTCTAAAGGAATATTCTGATTTGTATTTAAAAAAAATTTTGTTTTGGCTGTGAGCCCGGCTACACAGCAACCCCATCTCACAAGACAAAAACATCATAATTTTTTTTCAGTTATTGGTTTTGTGGGTTACTTGTACGTATTGTGGGCGTGTGTGTGCTGTGGCGCACAAGCGGAGATGAGCACACAACAGAGGGGACTTGGTTCTCTTTCTTCTACTGTGTAGATCCCCAGCTCCAAACTCACAGGTTGTCTAGCTAGCTGGCTAGCGCCCCTACCCGCTGAGCCATTTCACAGCCCTCCCTCCTCTTGTCTTCCAGTACCCAGATAATTCTCTCCACTTCCTCTGAGTGTCAGGACTCATTTTCTGTAGACTTCCTGCATGCATCTCATAGTGATTGCAGGCGAATGAATTAATAACCGCCTTGCTTCCTTCTTGTGGTTTTGACCACTGCTCTCTGTACCCCCAATGCAGCACCCACAAGAGAACGCTTTTCAGCTTGGAAACCATCTAACCCATACAGCTGCCGCCTTGTTATTCTTCCTCACAAGCCCTTGGGTGCCAATCTGCCCTGCTGTGGCACAGCAGTTCACCCCGTCTGTCCTCTGCTTACAGAATTCTGACTTCCTGGTAATCACTGTCCAAAGAGTAGCTAGCAAATATCAAAGATGTAATGGATACTAAATATTTTATGAACATCATTCAGTCTATTACTGTAAATTTTACTGGAGGTTTTTAGTGTCATTTTTATTTTTATTTTTGGAGAGCCTGTAGCTAGCCAATAAATACTAGCCATCTTTTTTTCTTCCTATATTTGATATCAATTAAGTGATGGATTGAAAGAAATTAGGCTAGATGCCATTTTGTTATCAGTTAATATGATTGAACAAAGTTACATTTTTTTAACCTGTGGGCAAATGGTCCTGCTCCTCTTTACTTTCAAATAGATGGATGACCCAGAGATAGGCCGGCCTGGATGTCCGCAGGCCCTGGAAGTAACAAAGCATTGTCCAAGCTCCCATATGGTAAGGTTGCAGACTAGCATGTATTCCCCCTGCAGAAGGCAGATTGCAACTCACTGATGCATACTGAGCATCCATGGCATGGACAGAAGCCAAGATGTCTTTGCCATCGTAATCCACAGGGTAGGGAGGCTTCTCTTTAGGAGCCTCTCAGTCCTGCTGAAAAGCCTAAGTGCTTTCAACTTCCTTTTCATTTCTTTGTGGATTCTCGGTCGTACTAATTCCTTTCTCTGCTCTGTCAGTGTGTCCTGGCAGCTTTGAGTGCTTAAGTTCTCCAAAAAGGCCTTGTCTGACCCACCTGCTTATTTAACCTTTGTAGTCATTTGGACCTGTGTTCTGTGGGCCAGGACTGCCCTTCAAGACCTCCACACTCCTTGAGAGCTGAATATGGACAGAGAGGAGCATATGGTTTGATGGTGAGCACTGTAGCTCCCATTGGAAGAGCTGGCAGCATAGCTGGGCTGAAGGAGTTCAGGATGTAGAGAAGGAGACTTTCTGCTCAACCTTGAAGTTTGGAGGAATACACCAGGTAGACAGAACAAGACTGGAGCAAGAGTCTGGGAGAGGAGAGTGTTCTGTTCTCTTCATGGTGCTGATAGCTTACTCCAGGTCAGGCATGATGGGTCTGCAGGCTGTGCCTAGAGACTGGAACTCCATGATCTACTCAGAGGTGTGATGGAGGAGGGTTACCTGTCTATGTGTTACTTTCATTGGTTAATAAAGAA
>LOJH01055367.1:0-11879 GCA_001685095.1 Ellobius talpinus | reverse complement strand
TCTGGTAGAGGATCAGGGCCCCTTGCTGGCCAAGGGACCTTGCTGCTGCTGGCCTCTTTTTTATTTTTTAGACACATAAATTATCCGTTAATATGTTAGTTCATTCCCATGAATTTTTGTAATTGCTAGAGATTTGCTTGCTGCTTATTTTAAGATTAATTGCATTGTGGTCAGAAAGAATAAATAGGATCATTTAAGTATTTCTCAATTTGTCAAGACTGATTTTGTGTCCCAGTATATGTTTTATTTTAGAAATGCTTCCAGGAATTCTGAATAGAATTCTTTGGTGTTTGGCTGGAGTAGTCTGTAGCTCTGTTAGGTCTATTTGATATATAATATTATTCTGATACTATGGGTGCTAGTTCTCAGGCATGAGCCTTCCTAGTAAGTTACAGCTCGATTACTCCAAATTCTGTGACTCAAGTGTGTAGTATATTCAGCAATAGATTCTTACCTTTGAATTCTGGGAGTCAGTCAAGGGTAGTAGTAACAGCCGATATCAGACAGTCTCTGGCCTCATGTAGCCTAAGTCCATTTAAACTACATATATCAATATGTATATATGTACACAAACAATATGTGATATTACATAAGCTTATAAAACTGAATGTTTCCCCCATGGATTTTTCAAACATCCTTATTGTTATTCAACCATCATTCTTTTTCTCCCTCTCTGCTGTTCTTCCCCCTCCTCAGGAAAGAACTCCTCACTGTTTAACCTTTCCTCCAAAGCACCTGTGTCCTATTTTCCTCCTCTCTAGAGCTCTTTCTTTCCCCTCACCTAATGTTGTCTTCCTACTTTCCTGGCTTCTGCTTTTAGTTGCTTCTGTAATTAGTTCAGGTTATAGTCTCAGATCTGAACATTTGAATCTAAACCTGCAAATGAGACCAATTATACATTTAAAAAACTAATTCATCTGTTTTCTTCTTATAACATATATTCCAAGCCATATACATTCCATCATTTTTTCTTAGCCTCTTTATAAACATACTCTGTACTAAAAATATACTGTTGTTTTTCCAATGATTTTTCTATGATAGAAGGTTAATTACTTTAAACAAAATACTCTATTTGTCTTTGATTCTACTCAGATGATTTCTTACAATCTTCATCTAAAAACATGTTTCGTTTCCACCTTTCAACATTACCATTGGGTTCATGACTTGTTTGCCTACTGTAGTTATTACTAGAGATTATGTATTATTTTCTTCTAATTAAAATGCTACTCTGATACCATTCTAGATTTGTAAAATATCTGAAACCTGCAATCCTATTTCATCACTTAGCTCCACAGCATTGTTACTTGGGGAACATCACTCAAGGTGAATGGAAATCTCCATAGTCCCTGTTTCTGAGGTACACTGCCAGCTCTATTTATTGTATGATGTTGTCGCTAGATCTGTCTTCTGTGCTGACTATATCTACCTCTAGTTTTCATGACTTAATCACATTGTCACATTTTATTTAGGGACTGCTTGAATGTTTAGGAAAATATTAAAAGGCATTCTGAGGAAACTTGTGGATAGCATTTTTGTTTTGAAGTCCCACCTCTACTTACATACTCCCTAAAGTGCAGTATACCTGCTTGACTTACTCAAATAGTGCTACCAACTGAGGACCAAGTACTCATGCATTTGAGTCTGTGGTGATTCAGTCTCATTCAGGCAGCTACAGCCTCCATAGGAACATTATTCCTCTTTTGGACTAAAGAACATTTTAAGGCTAATTGTTTTTGTTTATTGCATTTAAATTTAACACTGTTGGGCAGGTCTCTGCAACTGTTTAACTAATTTCTTATTCCTATAAGGCAATCTGAATTTTCTTCTTCTTAAAATTTTGGTTTATCTTTATCTTTTACCACTAAAATAAGAAAATTCAAAGAAGTGTATTACTGTGTATTAAAGGAATTACAAAGAGTAAAAAATAATATGGGCATAATATTTGTTCAAAATTATTTGTTATAAGGTAAGTGATCTGCCCATACATTTCATAAAGCTTGTTATTAATAAATATTTTATTTCTTTATGACAGCAGGAAATACATATAAAACCACCATTTCTCAAAATTGACAGCTTCAGATTAGTTTATTTGCAAATGTGAAAAGGTAACTTTACTTATGTAAATGTCAGATAAGTTTCTGAAATAAATTTAGATAATAAATTTTTACTACATAAATATAGCATAAAAATGTTTGCTCAAGTATACTTACCCTATACTTCTATTTGAAGTGGTCAAATGATGGTCATTGGATGGCACAGAGGAAACGGTTTTTGTCAGTAAAGCCCAATAACCTGAGTTCAATATCCAAGACACACATGGTAGAGAAAAGACTAACTCCACACACACACACACACACGGTTTTTTAAAAGGTGTAAAAAGTGCAAACCTAGTGGCTAAAAAATCTGACTTATGTTGTTTTCTTTCATATAGATTTAATGCCTATGTTATACTGTGTTGAGAGAAGAAGAAAGAAATGAAGGAGTCATAGAATTTTTAAATGAGAAAAGTAGCCCAAGTATTCCATTTTAAAGCATGTACCCTAGGAAGAATTTGGAGAGAGCATGTAACCCTTCTTCCCTCTTAAGTACTGCCTGTGACACATGCCATTGCCACCATACTGACCAGGATAACAGGACTGTAGAAGAAGTGAAAAAAGCTGACTGGAATTACTGGTATTGGTGACAGATGAAAGGGGGATATATTTTTTTAAGTGTGTTGTTTCTTGAATTGCAAGTAAATTCCTATTGTGTGGTGAACAGATGTTACTAGAAAATATCAAGGCTAGAGATATTTTAAAGTTAGTCTTAAATATTTACCTGCAGTTGATAAGCATGAAAGAGGTCATGATTCTAGAGGTGTATCTGATCAATTGTACCTCAAAATGTAGCCCCTCCTCATCACTGTTGCCAGTATACTTCCCTGGTCAGTAGCATTTCCAGTGTGGAATAGCATTTCCCATGTCTTGTTCCAATGCTAAGTACTTTTCCCACACATCAAAGTGATATGTTTAACAATGGGGTTTTAACATTTCTTTTCTCTTTAAAAAATATTTATTCATTTATTTTTCATGTATGAGTGTTTTGTCTTTCATGTCTGTGTATAGTGTGTGTGCCTGGTGTCCATGGAGACCAGAAGGTCTTGAATATCTTGTTACTGGAGTTATAGATGGCTGTTAGCCATCATGTTGGTGCTTGAAGTTGAACCTGCATCCTAATTAGTTCCAGACAATGGTTTTCACTAGATAGATACAATAAGCCATCTTTCCAGCCCTGTATTTCTTCTCTTATAGACTCTAACTTTCTGCAATCAGAAGAAACATTAGGCTTGTTTTGGGGATTTTCATATATTTTTTGTGAGACTTAGGCAGGAACCCAACATCAAAATGTCTTATCTAAGGCTTTTGGTTGTAAACGGTCAGATTATTGATTTATTATTGTGTGCTTTAAATTATAAATTCAGAATATTAAATTCATTTAATGAAATAATTCTTTAATTTTTTAACAATTATTTTCTCTATATTTATGTAGATATATCTATAAACATAATTATTTATATATTTATATAAGCATAAATATATATATATATATATAAGATAAGTATTTCATCAGACAAAAATGCATCACCATATTGATTAACACTCAAAGTATCAGATTTTATCACTTTATAGAAGAAATTGTTTAGCCCATTCATTTTTCTGGAAAAAATAAGAAAAATAGTATTTCATTGTATATTTTTATGCTAAATACATAAAGTCACATACAGATATATGTGTTTGTATGTATTGGAAGTATAAATGAGTTATTACTAGGAAACAAACATGTGCATATGTCTGCTGCATCTGTACAAGTATGATTCACAAGTTTGTTCACTTTCAAGCACAGCTCTCCTGGAATGATTGGGAAAACTTTCATTTTATTTCAAGAATAAAAATTAAGTAGAATAATTTAAGTAGAAGCATAATAAATAAAATCTACAGCACTATCTCCTCAGCTCAATAGTATTGTACTTACCAGGCGTACATGAGGATCTAGATTCAATTTACAGTATGGCAAGAGTAGTCCAAAGAGATGAATCCTCTACCTTTGTTTATTTATTAACTTAATTTTAATAATAGCAACTACTAATTCTGAGAACTGGTTAGAAACTACACACCAATAATGGCACATCAATATGGAACAGTAGAAACATTCAATAGTCAGACTACATTAGCCAGATGATTTGCCACAGTATTCCCAGATCCAATTATTTTCAGAGGATTGGTATGATGATTCTGAAATGTGTCTTATGAGAAATAGCAATATTTATCCCAGATATACTTGTTCTGTTTGTCTGATTGAGAGGAGAGAATGAGGAAAATAAAGATTTGATCATGATAGAGAGATATTAGAAATTGTTTCAGGGCAAATCCTTCATTATATGATTAAAATAAGATTAAACTTATTAGTATGATCCATGTCATAGGAACTATAATGTAAGTAGGAAGAAAAATAATCCAAAATTTCTACAGGTTTCAGGAATTAAAACAAATGACTAAGCACCCGAACATGTGGGTATATTTGAAATCGGGAGCACAGATAGAAAAGTTTATAATACCAAGAGTATTATAGGAAGAAAGTAGAATTCATAACTTAGAAATGTTGAACTACTATATTGAAGACTTCAAAGTAGGAGAATATGACATTAGCAGATATTGTATGTAATGGAAACAAGGCTGTTCGTCAAGTAGGAAGCACATCATAGCAAACCATGTGGCAGTCATTCTAACTTGAATCCCAATAAAAAACTGCATCGTGCTACATTATGGAGTATCTTATGTACTATCCTGTAAAAACTATGTCAAAGGAAAGATGGGCAGTGAATAAAACTACAAATATCAGGTAGAAAATTTAGGTTTTGTGATTAAATTTCAGTGTGACCCTGGAAGACAGATCTTGCCAAACACAATTATAAAATATAATAACTCTTATACTTTCAACATACAGTATTTTTAGACAGAAAGAAAAGATGAAATTCCAGGAGGCTGTTATGAGGAAGATTTTAATACTTTAATTAGGTGAAAGTTTATTAATACTACAGACCCTTTATTTTATGGAAACCTGAATAACGTATGTATTTATGCAAATATTCAACCAGACAAACTCAATGGAGACTTATCTCTGGAGATTTTATGATCATACATTTCTTTCAAGCGATCATGTGAGTAGGATGATGCCCTGGAGCACAGGAGTAGACAGAGTGCACCCTATGCTTGCTAAACTCAGAATGGCTGGCATGGCTGTTGCTGTATCCTCATGAGAATCAAATACTAACAAACTGCTAATAATGACTAAAATTTTGATAGTTTTGAAGTAACAATTTTTACATGCAAAATACTAAGTGAACTAAAAAAGATCAGTACTGTAGCACATGCACATATGCAAAATATTTTTATGGGAGTATAATTGCTGGCTGCTCACATAAGCACTCAGTTGAAGTTCGTATCTTCCTAAGATCAAATGTTTTTGAAGTAAGTAACAGTATATGATCAAATAGGTGGGAATCAGCAGACAGAGGAAAATTACATTCATGGGTCATGCTGCAAAATGAACCCACAGATACCAGCAAGGTGAGTGCAGCTGAGATGACTCAGACACAATCCATTCTACCACAGAAAAGTAGATTGAAAATATTTACACATATTTTCATTTCTCACTCTCACTTAACCCTACTGTTTAATTTGCGCTATATTGTGAGTTTATGGAATGAATATGATTCACACCCTGTGTTTACTAGATCAGAGCTGAAGGAATACACAATGTGCTGTATGCTGTCTTGTTTCATGCATTTTGACACACAATATGATTACCTTCCTGACTGGAATATTCTGTGAGAATTGATCATCTCAGCCAGCAATCTTGAGGCCGGACTGGATGTAGAACTCAGAGGAAACTCCAACAGAGGTCTTTTGAAATATTGGATCATCTGGGCCATCCACTCCTATTAGAAATTTCTAGGGTATCTTCTTTGATCAAAACTGATTTTTCTTAACCCAGAATGAATCCACAGACTCTCATTTTCTTTGGAAACCAAAGTAAAACCTCTTATCCAAAAGTAACATATCATTTGACTTAAATTTTGAAGTCAAGGTATTTTCAAAATAAATATGTTGAATTAATCCAGCAGCACTTACAATCAAACTTCTATTAGCAGCTGTTACTCCTTCCTCAGCCATCAAGCAATTCAACAAAACAATAACATACAGTATCCAGATTCTCTGTGTATTTTCCATCTTTATGTGACTTTATTTTAAACTATTTTTTACTTTTATTTTTAATTTTTTGGTTTTTTGAGACAGGGTTTCTCTGTGTATCTTTGGCTATCCTGGAACTCACTCTGTAGATCAGGCTGTCCTTGAACTAACAGAGATCCACCTGCCTCTGCCTCACAAATGCTGGTCTTAAAGGTGTGTGCCATCACACCCAATGACTCTTTTTCCTATTTTTTTTAAGAAAAAACTTTATCCTTTCTCTTTTCTTTCCCAAGCCTACATATATTTTTAAACACACTCTACCATTTAGAGGTTTTTTTTCTCATCTGAATCTATCTTTACTGTCTACCTCTCTTTTTCTGGCCACATGAGTATATATTTTGCTAAGTGATAAGGCTAGGTTAAAGCTGTGACTTTGATGGCTGGATACTCCACATTATTTAGATTTCTGAGAGCCTAGCTTCATGGCAGAGGTACTATTGGTAGCCATGTTTATGCCACAAATCTATGGTGTTTCAAGGTCCCTGCCACCACCAAGAAGCATGTTGTCAGCTATTCATAAACACCATTTAAGTGTTTTGTGGCATTGAGGGGGGCACTTAAAAGGAACTGCATGTTTTTTGCAGCTAAAGCTGAGTCAGGAAGCCTCTCTTAAATGAATCTTATTTACCTTAAGCAAACATAGCCCACCTGAGAAAATACTGCCAGCAAGAAGCTCTTCTTTTTGTGTCTAGGATTCTTTCCCAAACTCTTTCAGGTTTTAAGTGGATTTAGTTGTCCACATTGGTGCCAATCATTGACAGAGGTTTCTGTTCCTCCCAGTCCTGCAGCAATTCAGTCCCAAAGAAACAGAGGCTTACATTATTTATAAACTTGTTGTCCTAGTAACTCAGACTTTCTTATTAACTAATTCTTACTTCTTAAATTAGCCCATAATTATTGTCTGTGTTAGCCATGTAGCTTGGTACCTTTTATCAGTGAGGCATTCTCATCTTTATTCCTCTCGGTCTGGGCAATGAATACAGGCTGAGCCTTTTCTCTTCCCAGAGTTCTCATGTTCTGTTCACCCCACTTATAATTCCCGCCTGGCTACTGGCCAATCAGCATTTTATTAAACCAGTAAAGGTGACAAATCTTACAGAGTACAAGATCATTGTGCCACAGTATTTCCTCCCTTGCTATTGACCATTTAGTTTTTTATTAGATCAATCAGGTGCCTTAGGTGGGAAAAGTAAAACAGCAACACATCTTTACATAGCCAAACAAACACAAAACATCTTTACATAGTTAAACAAATATTTCACAACATTTCTCCTTTTGACCAATAAAAAGAAAGGCTTTAGCTTTAACATAGTAAGACTATGTCCAGGAAGCATTACATTTATAATATCCTGTCTATTTGTATTTATCAAATTTAGAGAATATATTCCATTATATTCCTATTTATGTGAATCCAAAGATGAGATGCTTTGTACCTATTTTACTTTCTATCTTAACTTGTATTACAAACACAAAATTATCTTTTTATACCTCAGAACTATTTTCTTAGACAAGCAATTTAAGCTTTAATGTTGCTCAGCCTTTTAAACTTTACATCTCTTATGTAAGTTTTTTCCTGAATTTGGTAACAAGGAAACTGCAACTATAACTACCTCATATCCAATTCCATAAAAAAAACCTGAGAAGAATAAACTATTACCTGAGAAAACAGGATGTGCAGGACCCAAGGGTCCTCTTCAAGGTTGTGGCACTCATCTTTAGCTTACAGACCTAGAATATCTGACAGACTTTTCTATGAAGCAGGAATTTTGAAGAACTGTCTCACCTTGTCTTGTCAGAGTTGGTGATCTTTTTCCTTTGTGTCCCTCTTGTCCATTTTGTACAGTATACTGTCAGAAATCAAGACAAGCACAGTTTCTTGCCAAAATGACTAGACTTGCTACAATAACCACAAACTCCATCTGAAGGTTCTTCAATGCACATCTTCATGTTTTTAAGTACATTAGTGATATGTGAGCACATGTTTCACTGTCACAAAAGCACTAGGTTATTAAAAATCTTAAATACCTTTTTCTGTAGGTGTCTGAAGCATTCGAGATTACCCATATATCTAAATTACATCTGTTTACCCTTGAAAGCATACCTAGCATGACTACAAGTTTGATTGTTAAAGATGATTAACTGCTTACTTGGATTTCTTAATTATCCTAAACAGTTTGCAATAATAGCTTTCAAGCACTAGAAAGTCCTATTACATTTTTTAATGAATTGCATAGGTACAATACTTTAAAGGAAAGTAGTTTGTGTGTATATGTATATATATGATATAACAAAATAACCTTAAATTTTTATCAATATACAAAAATACATAACAATGTAAAATATTTGAGATTAATAGTTCTCTTTTTAATCCTATATTCCCATATCTCCACTAAGATAGCAAATATCCATAACCCCTGAATGATTTGCTGGCTGCTCAACTCTTCTGCTGTACAGCAGTGCCTCTTAAATGGACTGTATTTATTTGTGCTTGTTAGTTTGTTTGCTTGCTTGCTTCTTTGTTTTCAACTTTCTAAGGCACTCTGTGGAATATCAGGTCCACATTGGATGACATTTGTAGTTGGACTTTTCTCTGGATCTCCAACCAGATCCCCAATAAGTACATGGAAACTTATTATTGATTATGAATGCATGGTCTTAGCTTAGAATTGACTCACTAGCTCTTTTAACTTAATTTAACCTGTTTCTATTCAGCTACACTTTGCCTCAGGACTTTTTACCTTTCTTCCATCCTGTACACGCTACTTTCCTATTTCTTCTTTGTCTGTCTGGCTTGCCCCTGGATTCACTTGGACATCTTTTTTTTTCTTCCTGAGCCTAAATTCCACCTCATATGTACTTTCCCTGTTCAGAGGTTCCACTTATACCTCTTTCTTTGCTATTCGCCTTTCAGTTCTTTATTAGACCAATCAGGTCCTTCAGGTAGGCAAAGTAAAACAATAACATCTTTCATAGTTAGAAAAATGCAACATATCTTTATGTAGTTAAAAAAATTCCTGCAACATTAGCAAATACACCACATCTTTATATAATTAAGCAAATGCAGCCCATCTTGCATTGTTAAACAATATCCTACAACAAACAAATGTATCACATATTTGCATAATTAAATATTCTGCCAAAACTCTGGACACATGCATATTTTTCTTTATATGAATCTAAACAAAAAGCACACTTTGACTTTTACTATGATTAGAATCTTAACATTTAGCTGAATATTTGGTTTTATTAAGTAAGAATTTTATGTCTTATTCTTGCTAAGTTGATGTAGATAACATTTCATGTTTGAATTATAATTCATATAAAATATCCACAAGTTCCCCATGCATCTTAATTGATTTTAGAGCTAATGGAGTGTAAAAGTAAAAAGTGTTTGCTCATAAACACATATTCACAGAGATGAGAAAAAGGTATATATAACTGACATCCAGAATTATTGCATATTAAAGTTTACAAAAAAAACATGCTATTCCTATTTACATTTTATGAAAATTTTGATAGCTTCTTATGCATCATAAAATATGAGTAGGTTCTAGCTCTGGTTGCACCTGATGTCGAAAATTTAGACTTGTTTTCCATACTATACAATAACATAACTGCCATCATTAAGCTTCTTTCTTTTACTTGTTTATGATGGATATTCTTGGCTTCCAACTTGACTATGTCTGGAATTAACAAAAACCTCAAAATGGAGAGAACTATGAGGGAATTTTTGCAAAATTAGATGTAGGAAGATTCTCTTCTAATCCAGATATTTAAGGTAGGAAGACAAATTTTTCATCCAGTCTCTTTTTGGTGGGAAGGTACACCTCTAATCTGGACCACATGCTCTGCCGGAAGCTTATATGAGAACATTGTAGAAGGAAAATTTTACTCCTTGCCTTCTTCCTCCTGCCTTGTTATCAAGTCTCTTCCTTTGTTGACATTAGAGCTTATGTCTACAATGATATAGCATATACTAACAATTAGCTGAGATATCGAGAATCATGGACTGAGCAACTACTGCATTATTGTCACTTCTGTTAATAGGCAGTCATTATTGGATTATATGGACCACTGCCTTTAAGTCATACTAAAAATTCCATTTTCTATATATAGAGAGATACATTCTATCACTCTAGAGAACCCTAAAAATATAGTTGGGAAATAAAAAAGAATATCTTGGCAAGTAGAAATTAAATGCTCATTTAGGTTATTTAGGTGAGGCTCAACAGAATCTGAGGACATATCACTAATTCTTTTAAATGATGCTTGACTTCCTATCAGTGAAGTGAAATGATCAGATAAGGTTGCTTCTCATTGTAAACATCTCAGACTAGACTAGAGAATATCAAGGGTAGGTACTAGTCCTGCTTTCAAACAGCTCATTTGAAGTAACATCAAATAATAAAGGAGATTCTCAATGAAGATTCTGAGGGGCACACCCTGCAATGGAAGTCCCAGAAGAATCTGTGATAGCTAAGCCATTCAGTTCTTTTGCCAAAGTCAACAAGGATTGTTTAATTACCAAGGAGTTAAACTAATTTATGTCATCTTCAATTTACCCCAATTTTTATTCTAACATGAATTTTATTTCCTCTGTTAACTTTTCTTGATTATTTGATATTTTCTTATCATCATCACCATTACCATCATCATCCTCAAAATTATTATTATTATTTGTATTTATGCTTTGTCTACATGTATGTTGATGTACCATGCATGAGGCAGTTACTCACAAAATATTAGAACACGGTGTTGGATTCCCTTGATCTAGAATTCTAGACTCTTCTGAAATGATGAGTGAGTTTTCTGACTAAAACCCAGATCCATTTGAAGAGTATCAAATGCTTTCTGGTGTTTTCAATTAGGATACTCTCCATAAGTTCATATATTTGAATGTTTGGTTTCCAGTTGATGAACTTTTTAGGAAAGATTCCTAGGGATTTTTGGAGATGTGTCACTGGGGGTGAGTCGTAAGGATTCAAAAGCCCACATTAGATCTAGTATCTTGCTTTATGTTTCCTGCTTGTAGATCAGATGCAAGTTCCCAGCTAATATTCCAGAGAAACGCCTGCCTGCCACCAAGCTTCCCACTATTGCAGTAATGAACTCACCCTCTGAAATTATAAGCAATATGTGTACTAAATGTTTTATTTTTAAAATTGTTTTGATCATAAGTCTCTGAATGACACTAGAAATGTAACTAAGACATGATTTTAACTGCTGAGCACTCCTACATCAATAGTAAAGAAAATGAACGGTCTATCCCTGGCCTGCCTCCAGCCTACAGGCAAGTATTATGGAAACATTTTGTCAATTGAGTTTTCTGCTACACAGATGAATCTGACGTGTGTCAATCTTGCCAAAGCCACACGGCACTTAGGTTAGAAAAATAAACGACAATTTATACTCTTGTGATGGCATGTTCTTCAAAATTCAAAGAATTTTATACAGTGATAAAATGAAGATACCAATACCAGCTGTGATATTTCATGACGGGCAGAGCGAGTACTGTGACCAATTTAAAACATCTTTACTCTTGCCAACCCTAAATGGCTCCCTTAATTAAGATATCTACTTCCCTGCTCC